>JACDJE010000001.1:2227432-2474367 GCA_016647715.1 Pavo muticus | reverse complement strand
AAAAAAAAAAAAAACAAACAAAAACCAGATCCTTTGTATCATTGATGTTGAAATCCAGCACTGACTTTTGTGTGTACTTTTTAATCACTATATGGTTGATCTACAAGTGAGGTGTAAAGGCAAGACTCTATAAACCAGTTCTCTCTTTTGACCACCAGTAAGTTATGTTTCCACAAGCAGTGCTCACTCTACTTCAGCCCGACATGAATTAAAAGGATATTCTTTCATCAGAGGGGTGTCAAGTGTTTGGCTGACAGTCTTTTAATTACTTCTTAGCAAAAGGTGCACAAACAATCAATCACTCATGACAAAATGTACCTTATTAAAGCATGCAGTTTCCAACAGAGGAAAACAATATTCCTGTACACAAGATTTCTAGATGCACTAAATAGTTCTTTCAGTTTTGTATTAGAAGTACCAACTATAAGAATATTGCTTTAAATTTTAAACTGCTGAATCAAGTTCATCCCTCCAATTAAAGCACTTTCTTTCTTTATTAGTAATTCTCTTTTTTCTTTGATATTTTAGTTGGTTAGAAGGAGAGCATTACCCATTTCCATGATTCTTGGATACTGATTGTTATTCAAAAACAGGAAGGTTTTGGTTTGTTTTGTTGAGGGTTTTTCTGTTGTTGTTGTTTTTTACTTCTCCATAATCTTGCTAGAATACATTAAGGGCAAGGAATACAAAAATGTTATGCTAATAGCATTACACCCCAGTATAAAGATTTATATCATCATCGGTAGTTCAACTTCCATCACATTTCAAAGTCATCATGCCTGACTTAATAAAGGCTTCCCTTCCTGACAACTTTATACTGTCCAAAGGACAGTATAAACAGACAACAGAATGACAATTTCCATTTCCTCTACTGTTCTGTCATCTAATTATAATATCAGATGTCATCTGACATGCAATTCTATAAGATCACATATAAAACATATGCATTATCTACATATCTATCACACACAGTATATCTATGATATATATATTTATTAGTGCCTCCCTTTCTAGTACTATGCAACTTCAATATTCACCACATTACTCTAAGAAACCTGACAAGACAACATCAGCAGAAGCAGCCTAGTCAAAATAAAGCACAGGAAAGCTAGTAAAACAATCTTGCATTTTTTTCCTATCCTATTATTAATTAGATATTTAAAAATGTTTTATATTCTTATTAAAAGGAATAAATACATACATATGCATTAAGGAGTTATATATTCGAATGACATTTTAAGGGTCATTTTCTATCTCATTAAATGACACAAGCACACACAGGTCTTCTCAAAGACAGCAGACTAGGACTGATTTGCATTAACTGGGGTCCAAAGTGTCTCTTTGGCAAAGGCCCTTTCTAACTACACTTTTCACAACTGCAGTACGAAGAAAGATTTGTGACTGGAAAAATGGTTTTATAACCAAAGATCCTCTGATGTCTGTCAACCCCACAGCAAACACACATTTCTGGAAATTCAAAACAAATTTAAAAGTCTGATTTGCACTAAAATACAAAGCTGAAGATCTTGTCTCTCTTTCAAGACTATGAAAGAATTTGTCCACAGACCAGGACAAATTATAGTTACAGGAGGCACTATTCCTAAACAGGTGTTTCTGACTATGTCAATTGGATATTCCATATTTTTTGTTATCATTCCCTTTTTCAGGGAGAGAGGGGAGCTGGTTTGTGACCATTTGTGTCCCTGGAGATATTTTCTTTAACTTATAAAATCTTATTAAAGTGTCTGAAAGGCTTCTGTTGTCTCTCTCTAGACATCCATTCTGCTAGTATGTGTTCTTCCTGGAACATAAAGTGTTGTGTGATGTGGCCTTTGAGGATGCTTAGTCATTTTTCCAAGACAGCTAAGAGTATTCCTTTGGCAATTACTCTAATCTATTTCATAGTATTGCTACTCGCTAATTACTAGCAAAGAGGGACAGATTTGCACTTTGGGACACTAAACTGGAAACCAAACAGTAAATGTTTAAGAGCAACATAGCTGAGAACAAGGTTATACAAATGAATATTTGTTTGGCTAGCATAAATCTCCCAAAAATAACTTTGCAGTAAACACCTTTTCCCAAAAATATTCCATACAGATAAGAATGCAGCACTGTTCCCAGCCTCCTCCCTACTGCACCTCACTGGTGAAAGTAACTATGCTGGAAGTTAATGCCATGAGAAGTTCCCTTTATGTCCAGAGTCTCATCTGGTGAAACCAACGGTAGTTTCTACTGCTGACAGGACCAACAACTCTAAAGCGCATCAGTTGCCATGACAAACATTTTACCAAATGAATCACAGAACTTTCTCTCAGCTAAGGCCATCTGGCAGAGTTCTGAAGTGCTGGCATTTGTATTACCTAAAGGATACAACTCTTTCTATGTATAGTAGTGCAGACTATTTCCACACCTGCCGCATCCACAGAACAACTAAAGCAGGTTTTGACACATAGACAAACAATACTCAAAAGGTATTTAGATGTTCTTACTGCTTCTTCTGCACTAAATATGCTGTTTTCCAAATTTAAAATAAATAAATAACAATGTTAAAAAGAAGAATCACATTGGCTGTGCTGGCTTGTCATTTTATCTCCCACTCCCATCTGTTCAGTTGCTCTCAGCTGGAAACAAGAGAAAAAAAATCAGCAACGTTCAACTACTGTTTTTGAAAGATGAAGCAATAAACAGACTAAAGTTTAGAAAAAGACCCATATTATAGACTTCTTTTTTTTAATGCACTGGCAATTGTTTGTATACTGTATATATTTATTTTACTGTGAAAAAAATACAAATTATATAGCCAGGTCAGCCTAACTACAAAGAGACTATACAAAAGTGCAGTTATCAGCATAACTTCTACATTTAAACTCTACAGAGCAAAATATGTAAATCCTGTCACTCGTCTTCCCCCTTAGAAAAAAATAGTCACTTTCAGTTTCTACATTTGGAATTCTTTACATCATTAGGACAGCTGCACAGATGGAGACCTCATAACAGCGCTAGAGGTCTAAGCACCCAAGCATCAAATTAAGCTGTATAAACCATAATTAATGGCAGTATAGCTAGACTGCAAAGTACCTGATTTGTATCTACTGCATTTCTTAATCATGGCAGGAGCAAATAATCAAGCCAATTGTAACACGCAGCCATCATTCCCAGGCATCTCTGCTCTCCTTTCCAAAGCCGATTTTATTTCTTTTTCCCATTTTAAGGACCAGTACATAATGGGAATTATTAATCTTCATGCTGGCACTGAGCCCAGTACAAGAAACAAATGGCAAGCACTTGGCTGCTCTTGAGCCTGCCAAGGTTACTTTGGATCTTTGACACAAAGCAGAACAAATCCAAGGCTGATCTAACCCACTACTTACAGCACGCCAGCACATCTCTGCTGTTGCTTTTGGTACATAGCAGCTGGGAGCAAGAAATTTAGCCTGGATATCTCATGCTCTAGGGATCCCCAATGAGGAGAGGCAGAAGGTAAGAGACAGCAGCTACTGTTCCCATCGCTATCTATCAGCAAAAGTGACAGATTCTTTAGCCAAGTGAAAGCTGGTGACACCGGAACAGGTTAACATGTCACAAAGAGGTGCTGGGACAGAAAACTGGAGAGCATTTGAATATCAGAATATAGTTTATAGACATGATACATGGTACTTCAGATCTTCCAGTAAGGTTCAGTACTGTGGCACAGCTGTCCAAAGAGCTATTTCCAGATGGAAAAACAGCCATCCATGATGCTGAATATGCGGCCCTACTCACACATACTATTACATTGCTGGTCCCCTTAGTAAAAACTTGTATTTAAGACCAGCTGACCTTAACATTTACTATCAGATACCAAAGGCTGGTAACCTGAGGCCTATACAGATGGGCCACTGAACAGCCTTTGTTGGCCATAATCCTGTAACAGTCAGTGTTAAAATAAAACTGTTCTGAATTGGTTATTTGGCCAAGAATGATTGCAAATACCGATCAGTAACAAGCACAGCAGCAATTGCAATTATTTTAATTGATCTGCTGAACTCTGCAAATCAAAATATAGACACTCTGAGAACTACAAGTTCATCATTAAATCAATCCTTTTGGGTTCAATTATTATAAGGAAGATATAAAAAATACCATATGATCCAAATAACAGACTGTTTGTCCTACTACATTAATTACTGGGTTTCTATATTTGCTGGAATAGCAAATCAAAGAAAAAAGAAAACGTTGATCAGATATAGGGAAAAATAGCGTTTACAAACTGAAGTAAAGGAGCCTTACGTGTGCAACGCCCATGGAAATTTCTGAATATTAAAAACAAAAAGACTTGACTTGGATTTCAGAAGAAATAAATATCCATGGAGAGGAAAAAAAAAGCAAGTTCTGCCACAAGTTTAACATACGGAAAATTATACAATTTTCTGCTCCTCTTAACGCAGCAAACCTTTGTGAACAGATGGTAGCAGATCTGTGTGATGCAGTGGGCAGCATTTCCATATCACGCTGCTGGCAAATATCACTGACATTTAACTCATTTGTTCCTGTGCACACCCTCAAAATACACGCACGCATTGCTGCTCTGATAGAGGGGTATGGCACATACCACTCAAGCCAATGGGAAAGAGTGCTCACTACTAGCTTCTTGTATTGCACAAAGAACAGCTGAACAGCTCATTTCCTCACCACTCCTCCGTGATTACAAAATTACTATTTTCCTCTAATTCTCAGGCAAAAGCAGATAACACCAATTCACGCATTCTAATTTAGCCAAATGTGAAATCATGACAGGTTAAGAAACCAGCCACCACATTCATGCGGTAGTATTAGAAGGCTTCTACTGAGGCACAAGCTGTTACTTAACCAGTGGAAAAAATGAAGCCTGCCACCTTCTTAGTCCCCTTTTATTGCCCTTCCATATTCCCTGTGAACATCAGCACTCTAATACTGCCTCCTGCCTTCTCTAGCCAAAGGTAACAACACCAGTTTCCTCCTGTGCCAAATGAGACAGAACCATCAGGCTCTCAATGAAGCCTTTCCATCAGTGGAAGCCTAATTAAAGTTCTCATCTCTACCCTGCCGTGAATTTCCCTAATATTCTTAAGGGACTTCTGCTTTGATTAAACTGAGGGAATTCAAGATCATGGCGAAATGAGGGAGGGAAAAAAATGACAGGAAAGCAGAAAACACAGTAGAGGGGGGTAGAACAATCTAATAAATAACACAACTAAACCTCAAAGACACACAGAAACTAAAGAAAATCTGAAAAACTCTTCCCATTGTGTCACCAGTCAAAACTATTTGTTCAGTTAGGCCCAAGTTTCATCTTTTATCTCTGCGGGATTTAAGGTGTGTGACTGGATAGACAGAATGCCTTCCAGAGAACACTCTGCACAGTATGATTTACCATAACTAGCATTCAGTTCATTTCTCATATCCTGTTCACGGTTGTAGGAACCAAGATGATGTTTTTCATATGCATACATCTTTATTACCATCTCAGAATTGTCTGCAAGATCAGAATACACAGTTCATAGAAATAATCATAGAAATTCTCGACCCTATATAAGGATTCAAGCAAATTTTAACATTTTTCTCCAGCACTGTGAAGATCAGTTTGAAGATTCGAGCAAAATCCACAGGTTCCTTACCAGTATGTTGACTTGACAATCAACAGCCCTTAAGTGTGCCTGCCCTGTGAATCTCCACAGTTAAAAAACCTATGCAGACATCACACGCGCAGGATAGAAGGTGTACGGAACTGAGCTGTTACGTTTATAATCTCCTGGGAACTATATTTAGCTTATTATCAGCAGTAACTTGCTTTTTATTATTTCCTACAAGTAATACAACTCCAACAGATGAACTTCAGCCATCAGTTCAAACCTCGAGTCTGTGGAGATTGACAGATCACACATCAACCTTGAACTTTCCTCTAAGAAACCTCATATGATGCAAGATTTATTTTAGCAACTGAATACAGAACTAGCACTTTCCTCTTGGGGTACGTGCCTCGGATGCCAAGGCACATGCTCATTTGCAAACATATAGCACATATACCTTAAATACTAATAAAGTTCTTTATGTATTACTGCAAAAAAAAAAAATTTGCAAACATTCTTTTGTGGAAAGAAAATTATGAACAGGTGTTAAACCAAGCAATCTCTGCTGAACTCCACTGCGGTTATGATTCACTAACTCGCACAGCCACAGAAAGATGAACTTCTGCCTTCCTGAAGGAGAGATTTGGATAGAAACAAAATACCCTACAACTAAACAGGGTCAGGCAGAAAGTGCATACAGAGATCTTGGTTGCATTGTGTAATGTGGTAGTAAGCACAACAATGACAGCAGAGCAGCAAGATCTCAGGCTGCAACAAGTGAAGATTTGCTCAGATGCAACAGCAGCAGGCACAGAAATAAGGAAAAACAACTGCTTACCTTCCAAAGGCCTCCAGTCCATAGGGATCTCTAGCAAGATGGGCTTGCTTTCACTGCCAACCCTTAAAAGAGGTCTGGGAAGGGGTGGATCCTGGCTCCATCCCCTCCAGTCACTCAGGTGCATTGAATTGCATTGCATGTACCTGAGCTCCCCTGGGTTGGTCCTGCCTTCCCACCAGGTGCTCAATCACTGCTTCAAGCCATGACTTAGCATTTCAACTACAAACGGCTTTTTAGTACTTAGAAAACAAAAAATCATGGAAACAATACAAGACAAAACACCAACTTCAACTGCAAGCTCCATAGTGTATACACTAAAGATCTTACATGTTCACTGTGATTGAAGAGCAAAGAAAGTCAGAATCCACTTGCAATTTTAGCTACTGCTGCTTATACAGAAAAAAACATCTGGAAGTCCCAGTCATCAGAAATCATTGAGTCAGACATCAAGCTTGTACCTAACAGTTACTCCCTTTCCTAGTAAGTCAATTTGCACTTCACAGTGGACACAGGATTCTGTGCAACTAAAATGTTTCTGTATTCTAAATAAAATAAAATCTAAATAAAATCTAAATAAAATAAAATCTAAATAAAATAAAATTAAGAAGACACCAGTAGCTCAGATTTAACTCACTGAAAAACTGTTCAACAGCCTTACTGTTGCTTTCTACCTCCTGAAGTGCACTTTGCTAAGAACGTTTTAGAATGGATAAGAACAGCTGAATAATATTTAGTGCAACTGATTCCAATGAGCTTAGTTTGCAGTTAGATAAGCATAACATCTGTTCACCTCTTCTGGACAGAAAGCAGCCACATTGGAGGTGTCTGGGGGAAGACAAGAGAGGGGTGGGGGAAAGCAGCCTTAAAAATTATTTTCAACTTCTGATTTCTCAGGAAATTTCAACTTTTTACTCTGATTGATAGGAGGAGAACATCAGACTATTGTACTGTCCCAGTTACTACTAAATACATGCTCAATTCTATGTTGCTATCTTTTAAAAAGTTAATTAGACAAAAGAAAATCCCTCAAGTTTCAAATATAAATTTCATCATAAGAGATGCCTCGGAGTTATGTTAGTAGGAAAGAATACTGATTTACTTCGTTTCCAGTGGTTCATAACTGTCCCGGCAGGCTCACTGGGAATGCATGAAGCTAACAAAATACTTGTGATCCCAAAATTACTCACAGCAAGCACTGTTATTGCCTAGGCCACACCCTATATATATAAACATATATATACATAGGCACATTGCACTGTTCTTCTCAACACAAGAAAATGCCACTGAGTTAATTAGCAATGGTTCAGAACTTCAGCATCAACAAGGTCACAGCGTTTATGCTACTGACTTGAGTACTGAAGAGTTAATGGTTAAACTCTCAAAGAATTACCAAACCAAATTAAACCCCAGCAGCTTGCATGCAGATCAATTACAATGACCCATGACTTGCTGCACAATGAACTAGTTCACATATCAGTTTGCACATCTCTTTTCATGGTGTATTTCCTGTATAGTCAAGAAACTAGCAAGTTCCTCTAGAGTGGTTTGAAAAACCTAGTTAGATACTCTACATGGAGTTCTTCCTCATATACACTCATCTGAGCACATAAAGAACAAAAATTGAACTATATGCATAGTGTTCCCACTCCTTTCCCTCACTCAATGCTAACATGACTGTATCTGGAAAGATAGTGTGTCATGTTTTAAATATTGAAAGCACAGAAGTAAGATGTTCATACTGGTTTTCAACAGCTAAATACATAAATAATTTCATATTTTATATTCATCTGTAGTTCAAAGGAAGTAAAAGCAACAACTATAATGTTAAGAGCTTGGTTTTTTTCGCTTGCAACTTAAAAACTTGCATCACAATAATTTGAAATGTAGATGATATTACAGTAGGCTCAAGGTCTTACCAAAAGCCATTGAGTCCTAAGAATCTGTTGCTTTAAGATACATTCAGATACATGTAGAAAATGAACTAGGCAGAATGACACTGCAAGAAAAATGTAGATATTTATGTTACTTTAAAAACTATAGATAAGTGTAGGCAAAATTCAAGAAGGGTACCAAGAGGAAATCAAAATGAAAATAGGAAAAAAAAGTAATCCCTTAAAGATTCTAATTCTTATTGGGAGAATAACAGTCTTCTTATAAAGTTAGGATGTATTAGTGACAACAAACACCAAATTTGAAGAAATACACAGTAGAAGAGCTACCAAGAAGCCAAACCACACCTAAACTAAGAATAAACATCTCAAATACAAGTCCAAAGTGTTCTGGCATACGTTCCCCAGAAGGACTTTCAAGTCAAGTCTTTCTTAACCTTCACTGCAGAATCATTCCTGTGGTTATTGTAAAACTGTTGGTGTTGAAGATATGGCCCATGTCTGAAAACGATCATCTGAAGTTCATATTAGGAAACTTGTTCTGGTGTCCTGGATGTGAGCCTGTACTGTAAATAACCACATGCTGCACCTTTCTTTATCAGCTTAAGGACAGAAATCTCTGCCTTTGAGGGACACAGAACTGAAAACCTTACTTTGTGCAACTTCGTTTGGTTTCACGCTTCATAAGAAAGTACATATGTGAGGGTTTTGTTTGTTTGATTTTTAAAGAGATGACCAGGGAAATGCCCAGAATGTCTGTCATACACCTTTACTGCCTTCCAAATACTCGCTCTGATACAGAATGCTTGCTCCTGTCTCAGGAAAGTCATTTGTATGCTCTTGACAAAAAATTATTTGTCATTCTACTGAATCATCAGTTAAAGTGAAAGTTCAGAAAACATGTACTTAGAATCCCTCCACTGAATTCACAAATGTGCATGTGCATTTAATCCTATTTTCCAGGTGCTTGGGAAATGTATAGAAAAGCCAGATAAATGTGATCAGAAAAGTACAAAGCAACATTCTGCCATCTGATGAAAAATACTAACATTAAAACAGTGCCTCCTACTGTACATTAATATTTAGACTCACAGGAAATGATTCCAAACATTGTTCCACTAAAAATTTCTCTAAATTCCTCTGTCACAGAAGCATTTAGGAGAGAGCACAAAGAACAAACTCAGCCAATGGGACGAGTTAATCTCAGATCATTAATGTTCAATGTCAAGCTGCATATCACTGCTCAGACTAATTCACATTAACGCTGTCTCTGCTTTCTTAGCATTTAGGAATTTACAACAGAAGAATAAACTCCTCAACTGTTTCTTGGAAAAATCCAATACCATCCAACTGTCCTCCAGAATTCCACCCATCTGGAGCTGGCATCATGACTAGGCAGACTGGGAAGTCAAGCCTTGAACTTTCTGGAGGATATCAAGGCAGAGCACTCCTAGCGATCACCTGCCTTTGACATGGAACGAGTCAGCACCTTTAAAATAAGTGCCTCAAAGCCTCTGTGCTCTTTCAAACATACATCCTTCTCCCTACCCCACAGCTCAATTGGATTACACTATTTAATCACCAGTTCTTTCCCTCCACGAGTTTCTTGTTGTGGTTTAAAGAATTCTTGAAAAATTACAACTTTGGTGCAGTTTTTAGTGCCACTGATTTTTATTTCACTCAGCTTCATTCTTTAAAATGAAAGTGTTGGCGAATACAAGAAAGAAATGGCCCACGCTGGGAGACGTGTTTAGATGCCCAGCTACTGTAGAAAGCATTTGGCACTTCTGCACCCTGGAGGAAGGCTTTCCATTTCCAGAAATATAATCTTTCAGAAGTAACCAAGTAAACAACTGTGCTGTAACTGGGTGTTTTCAGGAGTATTAAAGAGTATTAAAAATCCATCCTTCATGGATTTATGTCTTCTACAAAAACACACAGTGAGCAACATTCACTGTTCACAAATTAAGATACTTAGGGAGGCAATCTTGTTCTATCAGTAATAACAATGATACAGCAACAAAAACACATTCCAGTTTAGAAATTAATAGCAAGTGTTACATATTGTGGGTTGAAGTGCATGATTTTCTCCAAGTGAAGCTAACAGCTGAATTTAGTTCTAGAGAAAAAAACAGACAAGTAGTTTTTCTTCAGGGAAAAAGACCATTTTTTCAAGAGCACCGTGAAGGTTTGAGGCATTCATCACAGATCATGATGAAAACATTCACAGAATCATAAAAACACAGTGCTGAAATGTTCTGTCTCTTCTGAACAGGTAGAGGCCTTCAGCAGCGCAGAAAACTGACAGAGTAATGCAAATAGGGTGTGTTCTTCATGTTTAAAGATACCAAGGCTATCATGCAGCACTTCACATTTGAAATAAAGGCAATCCAGTAGAGCTATTTACCTTGCATAATCTCTTCACATACTTCCTCTCCCTAGGCTGTGCTCAGCACGTTCCTTTCATATGCCCTCTAGGATTTCTTCCTGCACAAATTCCACAGTAGCCTTTCGAACCACTTTTAACCTCCCCGTAAAACACATCACCTTCCACAGAAAGGTGGGATTATTCTCATCCTACCGCTACACACACTAAGCAAACCCAGGAGAAAAGCTTTCTGTTGGTTTGCTTTGCTTAGTTCTGTTTTGTTTTTTAAATAACCATGGTTTCTCTATCAAAACATATACCCTTCTGATTATTTATATACCATCTTCTTTTGCTAAGTGAAAATATCCCTTCCTACAACAAATGGAAATAAGTTATTTCTCCACAGCGTCTGTGTAGTTCTGCTCCTGTTTGCTAAATTGGGATCTTTCATTCGCCTCCCTCTCGCTCTTTTTGGAGAAGCAGAAAGGAAGCTGAAAATCCCAACCTTTGAACACCTAGATGTTTATTTTTCCTGTGTAGTTTGGAAAAGCAGAAAACAAATAAACAGTCGCACTCATATGCTATGCAAACAGAGTCTTGAGAGGTCATCTAATCCATCTTGCTTGTAACCAGGAGCTAAACTACCCTCCACATTTCTAACGCATGCTTTGATCTCCACCTAAGATGCTGCATAACTGAGCAGTATTAGCAGGTATTAAATGGACGTTTGGCATATTTCTGCTCTCCTGCAGTAATACGGCCTCCCCTCCCGCAACTCCAATACATTTCAGACAAAACAGGGAATTCCTGAGCAATCAGCTTACAGCAGAATTATTGCAGACACCTTTCTCTGTAACCCTAAGAAAAAGCAATTGGACAAGGCAACAAGCTAGTCAGAAGAAAAGAAAAAAGAAAAAAACAGAATGAAGGCCTCTATGTTTTGTGGGGTTCTTTTAAATACATTTTTATTTCTCAGTGAGAAGGGGTAGGAGGGAATGGAAAAGGCTGCTTTATGCTCTTGTGCATAGTGATCACTGCTATATGCATTGAAAACTACTTCAATACGATGGATTTAAGTCATGAATAAGGATGAATAGATAAAGGTAAATAAAACTTGATTTGTCAGCAAAACTCAAACAAAAACACTTGTTTTCAGGAAGGCGAAGGCGTTTTCTGCAGGTACTTGCAGAACAATTCTTGCTCAAAGGTCTGTGCACAGAGCTGACCATATCTGTAGGTTTCCACAACCGCAAATACAGTATTTTACTAGGAAAGCCTTAATCTGGTGTTATTTCCACTTTAAAGAGGAATCTTACCTGCTTCAGAGTAACATGTATTATCTGTCCAAGAACAAAGTCCCAGGGGTATTAGAGAACCACGTAAGTCAAACACTAAGAAGTTTCCCAACAACCCAAGCAAGATAGAAGCCTTTCTCACAGACGGCATGGCCAGAAGTTACTTGTACTGTTAGTCTGATTTGGTAGCAGAAGACTGGGCTGAAAACCAAAGCTCTCACCAATTGTATCTGTCACCTAGGAAGACTGATGTGATCCTGCAGGTACTGTGCTTTCACTTAAGACTCTATGCCAACAAAAATCCGATGGGTTTCCTACACATGGGAGGGGACAATGCTTTCCTTAAGATCATACTGTTCTCTCCTACAATTTAATATCAAGTCTACCTCTGCTAACTATCTGTTCATAAGCTACATATTTTTTCCACTATTAGTTGGATTGTGTTCCATCAGTTTCCAAAAATACACTGGTTTTGCCTCTAAGTTCTGCTGCATTCGTCTGAAATATCTTTTCAAAATAAAAATCAGTTGTAAGTTAGCATATATTCTATGTGGAAGATCAATCAGAAACATGGAATAGTGTCAGTGGAAGCATTCCATAGTAGCTGCATTCATAACCTGTGAAGATTAAAATGGCTTTCTCTCCTTTTCATCCCAGTTTGAGACATGACTCCCTTTGGAAAGGGACTGCCATTAACTAGCATGGGAATAGATCCAATCTTATGAGTGTTTATTTTGCACCAAAAGATAACTTGACAGAATCAGAGAATCACCACGTTTGGAAAAGAACTCCAAGCCCATCTAGTCCACTTACCACCAGTATTTCTTTACTGAACCACATCCCTCAGTGCAACATCTAAACACTTCTTGAACACCTCCAGGGACGGTGACTCCACCACCCCTGTTCCAGTGCCTGGCCATTCCTTACCTGCATTCTGCACAAGCTCATTTATTCAGTAAAAGACATGATTTCATGATGCAGAATAAGGCAAGATGAACCACACAGTCCTCACTGAGGCAAAACCGCCATCAACTCAGAGACTGAGCTTTGTGCCTTCCATCACCACCAGCAGTACAACTGCAGGAGGACCGTACCGACAGAGCACCAAACACTGAAGGATGTTCCTTATACATAGTGCCTTATACCCAGTGCATTCAGAGTACTTTTATTCCCATCAGAGTTTGGAACCCCTCCCAGCCAACATTCAGCGTTCAGCCTTTCGCACACCTCTGAGACAAGCACGTTTGCCAGGTTCCAGCGTCGTGCACCTCACACAAACGCAGTTGCCAGTGCCTCACAGTATTCTTAGTGAGGTTGCAACTATGTTACAAAGCAAGGCAGCTGCCCACACACCTCGTGTAGTTGTTCAGGTATCAATCGGTAGTAGTGTTCTCACCACGACAAGTGGATGTTTACGAGTCAGGAACATCTGCTTCTCGCTAGCACGAAGCGGCCCTTTTGGCTCACGAACGAGGCGAGGTGTTTCCCTCGCACTGCCCGCTCCCGAGGCGGCACTCTGCAGAGCAGCCCCCGCTCTCTCTGCCTTCCGCCCCCGCGAGGCGCTCTGCTGCAGTCTCACCCGAAGGCAGCAGCGGAGCGCGCCGCACCCTCTCGCCACACCCAGCGCTCTCCGCTCCCCCACTGCGCTGCATTCAGATGCCCCGCGCGACGGTGCGCGCGCCTTCCCCCCCCATTCCGACCCATCTGCCCGCAGGCGCGCGCACAAGGGCTGTCCCAACGGCTGCCGCTCGTGCTCCTGCGCGCGCCTCACCTGATCCAGGCGCTGCCCAGCGCGTGCGCCGCCTCTTTCCCCCCCCCCGCCTTTCCCGACTCCCTCGCGCGCGCGCGCTCGCGGCGGTGGCGGCGGGCAGGGCTCGTGCGGGAGCGCGGCGCCATCCGGGTCTCGTTTTCTTGTCGCCGGCGGCGCCGTCCCCGGGCGAGCGGCCGCGATGCATCTTCACCAGGTGCTCACCGGTGCCGTCAACCCCGGGGACAACTGCTACTCGGTGGGCAGCGTCGAGGACATCCCCTTCACGGTGAGGTGGGGGTGGGGGGTGGGGAGGGCCTTTTGTAGGCCCGAGGGACGCCGTGGGAGGGGTCGGAGGGGATTAACCTGCCGGGGCGGCCTGCGGGGTCAGGGCCGTGCGAGGGCGGCAGGTGGAGGAGGGGCCCGCTGTGCGGCGGTGCGGGCCGGGAGCTGCGCGCCCCGAGCTGCGGGGGCGGTTCGGTCAGGCGGTGCTCGGCTGGGGGGGCCGCCCGCTGCTGCTGAGACACGGCTGGCTCCGTCTGGTGCTCCCTTTAAGGAGGGTAAAAGAGACGTTAAGTACATTTCAGGAGTCTGGTAACTTGCGTAATAAACGCGTTTATCACCCACGGGCCGTTTGTTTTTCTGTCAGCGGTCACGTCAGTTTTCCCGTCTTTAGTTTACGGTGCGCCGGTCGGAGTGTAGCGAGCGATCAGCTGCAGCGCTCCGCACGCCGCATCCCAGCAGCGTGCGTCGGCTGTGAATACGTTGTTTCGCTAGATTCCCTGCTAACATTTGCAAGATATTAACACAACTACAAACCGAATAGATGATGTAGGGCGTCATTTCTTGCCCAAGACAACCATCAGCTGACTTGTCCAGCATTTAAAGCCTGCTTCGGGTTAACACAGATGTCTAATTTTGGTATTGAGGCCTGAAATTCCTAAGGAATAAAAGGTGCCATCTTTCTCTTTCTTTCCTTGTCTTGCTGCTGTGCAGCCATGCTGATATTATAGGGCCTCTTTTGGTATTTATACAATAATACAGTCATATTCAAACGTGTTTCCTCTTGCTGTAACAATCTAAAAAGTCTATACTATAAAAGACAACTTTATGCTATTTCTCATGATAGTTTTAATATCACCAAAAATGAATAATAATAATATAAATTACAGCTCACATAAGACTTCCAAGAACAATTTCTGTTGGTTTTTTTTTCTTGTAGTCATTGTATTTTGTTATTCCATTAAAAAAAATCATGTGGTAGCATGTTTTAACTACAGAGCTGCATATAACAGACCTCACTTGCTCATCTGGCTGCTACGTCCAAGAAGGAACCGTTAAAAACAGAACTACAGGGATGGGCATGACAATGAATGCACTTCCTGGACATCCACAGCTATCACTTTCCTCTTTACTTTTTCTCCCTTCTCTGTTTTTGATGTAGGCTTTTAAATTGCAGGCCAGTTTAGCTGGAGCTCAGATGATACATTCTGCCTAATAAGCGTGCTTGTTCAGGGCTTTAGGTGAATGGTATCTAGTTATTCTGAGCATAAGAAAGGGAAAATAAATAATTTTGCTATTAAACCTTTTTAATTTGCTAAAAAGAAACAGGAATTAGTGACTCCATGAAGTGGAACAAATCCAAAGGAATAGGTGCTAGGACCACACAGTTTTTTTGTTGTTTATGTTTTAGTACTAAATGACAGTGTTCTGTTTGTCATCCTGGTAGTAATTCAGCACGCTTTCCAACTTGCTGTGAGCAGGGCTTTGTGTTCTCTTTTCAGCAGTTACCACTAACCATGTTTCACAAAGGAGTGTACAGAAGTTACAGGTGGTCAGAGTTGATTGCTATGCAAAGGGGTCTTACAACACGCACGCCCTGACTAACCAGAAAAGGTGTTCATTATCTGGACCTTGTAGAGTAACTTGCAGCCAGTATGTTTTTTAAAGGTTGTGAAGTACCTCCATTTTTCAAACCCTGATTGGTTCCACTTAGCTTAGCACAGTGTCCTGCTATATCAGAGCCTAAGCCTGGTACTCCTGCATTCAATTAGAGCTTTGACATTGCTCATTTCAGTGGGCTCAGATCTCAAGCAAACATTAGCAAACCACAGCTTATTAGCTGCTTGTGGATCCTGCAAGTCATCCTTGTGTTCTGGCAGTTTTGCAAATCCATTTAATTTTCTCTTTAAAGTTACCAGTGACATTGGAAATGGAGGTTGGCAGGTATTCCATGTGGGTGGATTTGCTGCGCTGGTTTCATTCAGTGACAGCTTACAACTCCGTTTATCTAAGGCCTCTGCACTGCTGATCCATTACAGTATCTCTCAGCATGTTATTTTCCATCTTTCCTTCTTGCGCGGCTTACCAGTTTTCCATTCCTTCCATCAGGCTGTGCAGATGATTAGTCTATTGCCACCAATTCTGTGGCCACTGTTCTTCTGGCAGGAGAGATCTGTGCTGACACAAAGGATCTCCTTGAAGATGTCAGCTGAGTCCTTCAGAAGCAACTACTATTAAATATTATAACTATTATGGCACTTTCCTATTCTTTGTCAACATAGTGGGCTTTACAATGAGAACAGTGAGGTGCTGGAACAGGCTGCCCAGAGATGCTGTGGATGCCCCGTCCCTGGAGGTGTTCAAGGCCAGGTTGGATGGTGCCCTGGGCAGCCTGGTCTAGTATTAGACACGGAGGTTGGTGGCCCTGCATGTGGCAGGGTGGTTGGAGATTCATGATCATTGAGGTCCCTTCCAACCCAGGCCATTCTGTGATTCTAGTTAAGCCCCTTTAAGGAACAAAAGAAGAAATTAAAAAGAGGATTTGATTGAAACATGTTCTGTTCTAGTATAAGCATGATAATATATTAAGATAATTAGAAAAGCCTCATAAAAGTAATCAACTGGGAAGTTTGTATTTAGATAATACAAGGTGATATGTAGAAATACCTTTCAGTACAGGAAAGTATATTGAGCTCTTCTGCTTTGAAGAATTTGGAGACTGTAAATGTGAAAAAGTGAACACATTTTCCAATGAGGGTGTGCCCGTTCTCAAAAGTGCTGGTATAATGTACTACTGAAGTCTTATAGCAAATATATTCCTAAGGAACTTTGAGAAACAAGAGACATTCTCAACATAGATACTGACACTAAGAAAATGACCTCAGAACCAAGAGTGCTTCCTCAGAGAACCTGGAGCTGCAGGCCAATACCTGCAGGGAAGGTGCTCTGGCTGAGGTCTCCCATGGACTGACACAGGACACTTGGGTGCAGTGCCACACGTAGGCAAAGAGGAGAAACAGAAGAACAGTAAGATTTCACTTAGGAAACAGATCTGTGTGTCTTGATGATTCTTTAAAAAAAGAAAAGAACCTTCTTCTGTAGAACACCCTTCTGCTTAATAACCACCTTTTTAGTTAATTTCATAAAAATGAAAAAATGTTAGAATTAACCAACAAAGTGTTCTTTTGTTGCAATAATAACAACTGGGGAGGGGGACTGAAGAGGGGAAACTAAAACATTTTAGAAAACAATGTACTAAATTCTTTTCCTTCACAGGGAAGACAGACACACACAAGCATTAATACTTTCCTGGGTTGTCCATTATCCACTATGCACACACACAGGCATACATGTTTAACAGCAGTAAGCATAACTGAAGTTGAGAAGTCTTTTCCTTTCTGCGTATTATTTCTGAGGCACATGTCTATCTCTTTCAAGTCAAATTATCAGTACCAACAATGAAAAGAAATGAGGTATTTACAGAGTTTAAGATCTTATTTTAAGTGGCCTGCAAAGTAAGAAAGTATGCAGATGTTCTATAGTATATAGATGCAAGGTAAATAAGTATGCAGATGAGTTAGGCTGGTAAGATTAGTTGGATATAAAGGAAAGGTGCTCACCAGTGTTATAGACTCACAAAAGAAATCCACAAGAAGCAATCTCCAGGAAGATATTCTTCCTCAGTGGGAGTCAGCCCTTAAATGGGGTCTTAAATAGAGGTGGAGCCTGGCCCCACCCCTTCCGGGCACACAGGTGAATTGCCTTCACCTGTGCTCCCATGGCTGACTCAGCGCTTGGCTCAGGTGGTCAATCAGAGGTTCAGGCCATGATTCAACAGTTCCCATACAGTGGCCCAATGCCTTTTTTTTTTCCTTAATGAATCAAACAACATTTTCAATCGTGTCCCTTAGTTTGTTTGTTTTAGTAATTATGAGGCAGCCTGCTGGACAAAAAACTGAGCATGAATCTTTGTAGTTTTAATTGCTTACCCTTTGAAGTAGGAGATTCAGCTGCTGGTGAATATTAGAATTGTAAATAAAATATTGGAACTCCAGGACCTACTTTTGTTTTCCTGTCCTCCTGTGGGCATTCATAGCATAGTCTCCATCTTCTTCACCCTACTTGTGAATGTTTGCTGAACTGTCCAGCTTTCCACACCACTCACGGAGTTTGTTTTGCAACAGAATCCAGTATGAGAAGTTGAGCAACAATAAGGCAGAAAGATTTTCTGTTCAGTGCCAGAAGTTAATTCAGTATCTCAAGTCTCTCTCACTCCCACTTTCTGGAAATAATTATATTCAACTTCTGTAATAATTTGTTCCCTTCCAGACTGGGTGTAATAATGCACGCCCTAGTCACAAAGGAGCTTAAGGTATTTTCTTACACAGATAATCTCCCTCTAACCACCTTCTAGCAGTTGGTTCCCCCCTCCTTCCTGCTTGCAGTATACTGATACCTCAGTATCAGTTCCTCTGAGCTTCCCAGAACAACAGCTGTAGGTTTGAGGACTCAGAAAGACAATGCTGCATTACTTCATTTTTGTGCCATGGCCTTGGAAATCTTTCAGTCTAGGCTTTGTGTACCCAGTTCTAATTTTCACGTACAACTACACAGTTGCAAGTCTACTTTGGACATTTAATTGCTGCATCTACAGGTAAAATGTGTATTTTCATGTTCAGATAGGTATTTAGCAAGGGGACCACATTATATGAGGCTGTATCAAAAGCTTGTATTTAGAGCAGTGACAGTAGTACTCACAAAACCAGGTGTTGGCAAGCACGGTAGTTACTGATCCTAACTATCTTCAGACTGTAAAATCCATAAACGTATTGTCAGTTAATGACTGTGCTGGTAGACATCCTCTGGAGCGAGAAATTGTAGATGCTTAAACAAAAAAAGAGAGGAACCAGGAATAATCATTTCACTGATAGTTCCTTTCCAAGGACAGGCGTAACCACTTACTTTAAATATTGCGGCAGCAGGAAGGTCGTTTATAGAAACAATGATTTTCTAGGCTTCAGGAAAACTAATAGCCCAACATTTTATCACAGTTCTACTTCTCAAGTCTTGACATTTTTCTTTGCATATTTGCCAGTTCTCAAGCTGGGAGACATAATATTCTCAGATGAAATCCCACAGTCCTTTCCCTTAGAAACAACCATCCAGAATTCCACAAGTCTGAGGAGCCACGTGTTGAGGCTCTTTAGCAGGCCTGTTGTTTGGCAGCTGGAGGAGCAAAAAGAAAAACTAAATCTTTTCCGTATTGCAAGCAACGTCTGGGGGAAATGTTAGCACAAGAAATGTGTGAAGGTCTGTAAATCAGATAGAAATTAACATGAGGTAGATTAAAAAATTCGACAGTCTGAGGATCTGTTTCTTCTATTTATGTTGCTGTTCCCTTCCTGTTTGTAGCAGTGACTGTACTTGCCCTAAATTCAGCCTTTCTTCTTCAGATTTTCTCATTCATTGTGCCTTCCCAGGAAGATCAGAAGTAAACATGTGGGGCTGTGAGATCTTGTAGACTTCCCTAGTTCCAGTGGTTTTCCTACACCGTTACCTTACAATGACCAGCAACAGGCATTCATCTTGGAAACTATAGAAGTACTCACCTAGATAGCCTTTAAAATGACCGACCTCAAAAGAGAGGACTAGGACTCAGTAATTGAGAAATTACAGTGACAGAAGCAAGGGGCAAGTTAAATTGACAAAGTGATTTTATAGCATCTGGAACTGACAGCTGAGAACAGGCACGTTCCTGCTTAACTCAACTGCTGTAAAATTTTGGTCTGCTGTGTTACAATCAGCGGAAAACTTGCTTTAAGGAAAGAGGCCTCCTACTATGACTATTTACTTTAAAACAGCTTGTTAGTAGATTAACGGAGAAAGGGATTTCTGTGCTTGAATGTGGGACTTCAGTGCAACAGATCATCTGGAGCGATTATGGGGTTTATAGAGTATTCCAGTGCACAAGGACAGGTGAAAGGTTGGCAGACGTATGCATTTATTCTGCCAAAAACAAGTGCTGCAAGCTATCATTGTACTACAAATTATTCTTCCATTGTTTATACTGTAGTTTGTTATCTGTGAGATACAGCATACCCAAGACAAAACCTTCTTTTGCAGTTTTGTAACAAGCATTATTTTAAAGCCCAGAGAAGTGCAGAAATGGGTTCCTTGTGCAAAAGCGGCATCGGATATTCTTTGTAAACGGGGTGGAACGGTGACAGCAGGATGAATTTAAGGAACTTCTACTTGAATGCAGTACTATTTTTTTAAGTGAAAGAACAACAGACTTGAAGTTTTAGAGTAAGTTTTCTTACGGTTTCTTTTCACCAGGATTTAAACCTGGGAAAATGTAAGGCGTGCTTTCCTATTTCATTTTGAAGTCAGCTCTGTCTCATTGCTCCTGCCTTTGGAACTTAAAAAAGGAATATAAGCCTTGTAACTTTATGATTCAAGAAGAATACAATTGTTCCTGTATTAAATAGGCTTTCACTCATACTCAGGAGCAGCAGCATTACGTGACAGAAACATCTTTAGGCTCTGCTTTCTTTTTTGGCTTGACAGTCTAACATGGAGATCAGCAACGTGGTCACTGCAGACAGAATTTCCCTCCATTTCCCAAGATGCTGGAGAGAAGATTAAAAAGAGGCATATCTTCTAATCATGGAGATTCTTTTTTCCTGACAGTAGAATAAACATTTTTAGTATAATACCGTCAACATCTGATATTTGACATTATTTACCAATGCATATTATGCCCCGCTGTCCAATAAATGCAAAAGCATAGAACTCTAAAGTAAGAAGGCAGTATTACTGTATTGCACACGTAGTGCATAGAGCAGTCAAACCTCAGTACGTTCACATCGCTTATAGAAGGACGTAACCATCCCCAGCTGTAAATTCTTCAGACTCTGACACTGTCTGCTCAAATTCCTTTTCCCTCCTGAGAATTGTTCCTAATCTGAAAGGCAGAGTAACTGCTAGCAGTTGATTTGTACTTGTTGATTATCCTGCTGTTGCTACCAAATTGATGAGGAATGAACTCTACATAGCAACATAAGTTCCACTGCTTGTTTAAATTGAGATTGTTACAGTTTTGAAAAGCATCATTCTAATAATGATTTAGTTAACTTTTTTAATGCTTTAGTTGCCTGCGCGTTTGTTTCTTAATACATTTTAATTTGTATTTCTTTTAAAAATCATTTCAGGCATATGGTTCTGGTTGTGACATTGTTATTCTGGCAAATGACTTTGAATGTGTACAAATTATTCCTGGTGCTAAACATGGCAACATTCAGGTCAGCTGTGTGGAGTGCTCCCAGCGACAAGGCAGGGTAAGGATTGGTTTTATTTTTCATTTTTATATAGGCCTAAAGAAAAAGAATACTCAAACAATTCAACACAAAACATTAATGTTATTACTGAGTTAATTAGATGACAAAGATTTTTACTGATCTGTGATTTTCAGCACAATTCAGAGGATTGTTTTAATACAGTTCATTTTTGAAAGTTGTAGGTTGTGTTGCAGGGAGAAGGCAGGAGTTATACTGTAACAATGGATTTTATACCTTCCCAACACGTGCAACAACAAGCCTCTCAAAATGTGGAAAGATAAATTAGTTGCAGTACAGCAGTGGTATTAAAATTCCTGCTTCTGTGATTCCCATTATTTTCTGCTTGCATACAGCAAAACATGGCAGGGATAAATAATTTATGTATACATCCATGGGTGTTTGTGTGTCCTGCAGAATAATACATTAAAGGTTCTTTGTTTTTTCAGTAAAGCTCAGGCATGTTTACAGCGTTTCAGAGTGCTGCAATATGAGCTGTCATAACTGTGTGGCCCTTGACTGGCTATGTGGCCCTTGACTGGCTGTGTGGCTTTATTTTTAATCGCCACACAATGCTAAACAGGCAATCTAGATTGCCACGAAAAGAAAGAAAACTTCCTATGAAATACTGTAGAGCACTGAGCACAAATCTTGCTTATCAGTTGTATTTGCCTACCACTGTTACCAATTCAGGCAATTTTAGCTGTAAAGGCCCCTGCACTTCAGCCATGCAGGCCCAGTGGGAAGAGAGATTCCATCTTGCACAGGTGGCTTCTGCAAGACCACTGTGAACCTCTGCAGGGTTCTGCATTCAGGACTCTGACCTTAAAGTCCATTCTTTCTTGGTTTGGTGTTTATTTTAAGTTGCTCCCCACCACGTGAAGAGGAAGTAAGATTTCATAAGAAATGTGGTGAAACTTTTACTTCATTTCTGCATCGAAGTGAATGGGAGGAACTTCAAACAGTTGTTCTTTTAAAAATCTTTTATACAAGAAGACAGTTAAATGATTGTCAAAAGTACTTATAAGCATTTGAGTATTGGGAGTATTACTAGATAAATTCCTAATAAAGGCCATTGTGTACATGGAGGTTTCTGTAAAACAAGCAGATGAAGGAAATTGAGTGGTACAAGAACTTCAGTTTTTCCATTACTATTTGTCTTCCCTGACAATGTATTTAACTATTCAAAATGGAATCAAATTTCTTCCCCTTTTCTAGTAATTATTATTTAGTGGTACAAAATGGAACATGGGGTCACACTGAGACCCAGACACTAATAATTAATTCATTAGTTAGTTGTAAAGTAGAGAAAACGAGCAGAAGTAGTAAGGTATCAGCTTTCCCTTATGCTTTAACAGTAGTTGCCTTAGATATATGTAATAGATCTGATTGACAGTGTCCAATATCTTCCATACTTATAGTTAAAATCTTAAAGATGGGCTAGTTCAAAGGTATGCATTTCTGATCTTCCTATAGAAAGTATTTCTATAATACTCTGAATAACATTTGTATTCATTTTACCTGTTGAATGTCTGTACATTGAAGTAGTACTGTGGAAATCCCTTAGATTCATTCAAGATTGTGGAGCAGTTAGGCTTTTCTCCTTACCTTATATCCTGAATCTTTGGTGTTTTTTTTCCAGATTGCAGCATCATATGGAAATGCTGTTTGCATTTTTGAACCACTTGGTGTAAATTCTCATAAAAGAAATAGTGTAAGTATATATTCCATGACTGTAATTCATTTTAGGTTCTGAAGGAAAAGTATGTCTGTCAGTTATTGAATTGGCACACAGAAGACTAATGGATACACATTTCACAACATCCATAGTAATAGATAATAATAATAATATAAGATAAAATAATAATGGATGAGAAGGATCTTCCAGTGTACGAACAGAACTGGGGATTGCAATGCTCTCAAGTTCACAACAAGATTTGATGCAAGAGTGACATAGCAGTCAGCTCATATCTCTTTAAATTGACATGTCAGGTCCGTAATACAGGAATAGGACTTGGACTTGTATATGTGTATCCAAGCTGGTTTAAACAGCACAGTCTTGGCCGAGCGTCAGGTGTTAATTGTGTTCACAAGTAGGTTTTGCAATCTGTTGCATCTTTACTGCCATTCCTAATGTTGTTATAACTGTGTGGTGTAACTATAGCAATCTACAGATTCATTTGTATGTGATGGGACTTTGTGATGTGTTTAATTTTTATAAAACAATTGAAATTATTCAAGCTAGATTCCACAGTCCTGACTTCATTTGTAACAACTTAGTGAGAAATAAGTACAAATGCCATTGCTGTTGATGTTAGAATTCATTTTTACTCTTTTTAAACTGCAGCAGCTGAAGTGTCAGTGGCTTAAAACGGGGCAGTTTTTTCTCAGCTCTATGACTTACAACCTAGCTTGGGATCCTCAAGGTAATGTGAAATCTGTGATGCATTTGTTTAATGTTTGTAGTTAGAAAACTTGAACATAAATTATTTTTATTGAAATAAAGGGGGAGCATGAATACAGACATTTTAGATGATCCATTCTCAGCAATATAGCATCAGATAAAATGCATTTGTGAAGATGGTATGCCAAGTATTTGAGTGCTTTATGTAAGATCTTAGTTTGGGAATCACAGAGTTAAGTTGATAACTGCCTTTAATTACCACTAATAATCATTTAAATATATTGCTGACTTATAATAAAACTCTACCAGGAGAGACATATTGATGAGATATCTAACAGTGTGCATTATCTGAGACATTAATGGCTGTTTAGCATCTTCAAAGGTCATTATTAAAAACTATCATTCAAAGTCATCTTAAAACATCAAAACCCTAACAATTTTTCTTGAAAGGCATTATAAATTCAAAATGTTTTGATAAAAACAGATGTATAATATGATTGAATTCTCTTTCGTATTTAGAATGGACATTTATAAAGTTGAATGTTCAACCTGTTTTTAATTATTTTCATCAAAATATGATGACAGACATTGAACATCACTATGCATGTATCAGCTCAGTTTCACGTCTTCAATGTTACTCACATTCAGGTAACAGACTGCTGACAGCAACTGACTATTTGCAACTATGGGCCCCACCATCTAGTGACATTCTAGAAGAAGATGAAGATGATCCTGACAATCAGATGAAAGATGATAAAGTTCTCCCAGTTCTGAATGACTGGAAATGTGTCTGGCAGTGCAAGTGAGTGAGACAGTTCTCATTTTAAGACAGATTGCAATGCCAACTCATATATCAACCCTATCTTCTCTCCAAAAATGTATTTTAAAATACCCTTTTAAACAAGCTTAAGATACCATAAAATTCAAACAATGGAAGTTACTCCAAAAAAAACCCTCATTTTTTCAAGTGGCCTTCAGTCACCCGATAACCATATCAAAGGCTTAACTATGGCCCTGGCAATATGTATAAATTGTCCCTGTCTTCTCATCCTTTGAAAGTGCTGAGATATTGGATGTGACAGAGGAGCGGCAGCAAGCAGACATGCAATGCTGATCAAGATGAGAGCTGTTTGATGCCTTCCTATCATTTGTCTTGGCCTCTGGGAGTAGAAAAGCAAGTGGAACAAACTTCACTTCCATGATCTCATTAGATCTAGCCTAGGCTTACCATATTTAAAACAATTGATTTTTTAATGTGCTGTTTTTCTCTAAAGAAAACTATGTGAAAATACTAAATACCATGTTTTCTTGTAGCAAATACTTCTTCTGCTTCTGCTATATCTAAAGTATGCTTAAAACAACAACTATAAAATACAAATACAGTTGAATTAAATAATGCACACTAACACTGAATTAACTAAATACACGTGGAGTAATACTGTAGAATAAATAGACTTTACTTACATTTTAAAACTTTACTCTTGTGTTCGTTAGGACTGCAGTATCAGTACATTTGATGGCATGGTCTCCCGATGGTGAATACTTTGCCACAGCTGGGAAGGTAAGAACAACTAAAACAATAAACTAGAGAAGTTCTTCAATTGTGTTCCTTTGTTTGACAGAAGAAAGTAAGTAATATAGAATGGTCCTATAGCCATGTACTCTACTGTAGTCTGAGCTAAGTAATCATCTCCTGTATAATGCTCTATTTTCATGTAATTCCATGAATTTCAACAGCAAGAAATTTGATTTAGCTGTTTACTGTTACTGAATACTTCAGAACTGACCTGAAAATACAGTGACAGTGATACAGATTCAGTTATATTCTAGAAAAGTATACTTAGATGAACTTTCAGATATGCTTAAACAATTTTTTCATCCTTTATTTGAAATAATTAGGGTATATATTAGATCATGATGAAAAACATACGCATTTAAGCAGGTGTAATGTGCATATCAGTGTACAAATTAGAAAAGATTTTCTGTTTGCAGTGAAGTCTGGGTTTGGTTATCAGTTCTTAACTTCTAATTCCATTTGCCATATTTTTTGTCAAATTGCTATTCAAACTAAGTTTTCAACTAATAATTCTCTTTAATGTTACCCTCTCATTTGAGTTTTGAGAGTCTGGATAGTTGGGCATTTATTGCTTATGCTTAACGTTGGTCAAATGATAGGAGAATTTTAGAAACCTTTATCTTCTTAGACTTATTAAAGAGGACAACGGAATCACAAGCTGTCATTACTTTATGACTAAAAACCTACTAACGACACCTCAAAAATATTACATTTAAAGTCATTGCAGTTAGAAAAATACCAAAACTTTTTCTTTGTTCCATGCTTCTGTTTTCCATGAATTCAGTTTTATACAGTTAAGAATTTGAGTGTGTGGGGCAGATGGTTCCAGTAGTTACTTCCTGTTTGTAGGACAGATCCGTCCTAGTTCCTTCACAACTTTCATCATAATTCTTAACAGTGCTGTCTCTCAAACTTCCTTTTGGCAGAGTCTGGTCAGATACTGCTTCTTACATGTTTGACAGGAAATAAATAAGAGCTCCCAGAGATTTGTAATTTATTTGTTTATTCTGTATCTACACTCCCTTTCCAGGCCTGAAATCCAAGGATGTATTGGGCAAATGTATACAGTGTATGGTGGTCATACTAGTAATGTTGCCCTTAGTTCACATCAGTGTAGTCATACTCCAGTCCCACTTATCAGCATTTGGAGTACTGCTGTGTCAGCATTTCACTTTTGTTTTGATTAACTAGATCTGTAGTGCCCAGCCATTCAAACTGGAAAGGTAGCACATGTTCTGCTAGTGGAGGGAAGGGTTGTATTGTGCAGCCACTCGTCATTCACGTGCCTATACTCAGCAGGTACAGTGCTTCCCACAAAAGTCAGGCTTTCTGTGCATGGGAACCTCCAGGGACTTACAGCACAAATTTTCCTAAGGGAGAAATTGACCGGTAATGAGTTTAATATTGCTCTGTGAGCAGCCTGTTTCTGGCTTTCATTTTTGCAGAGGAATGGATGTGGGATTTAAGCACACATATGTAGTATGCAGAAAATGCAAAGAGAACCTAGAGGAATGTAGGGGGGCAAATGGACTGCAAGAAAAATTACTTCTGGGAGTGGTGTGTTCCCAGCAGAATATTTCTTCAGTCCTGCAACTCATTCCAGGATGACTATCCATGAAATTTCTGGTCTCAGGAATGGTTTGTCTGCAAAACTGCAAATAGTTCCGGGGCGTAGATTGAGTACTCATGAAAGGTACTGAACAGCAGTCTCATACCATTTTAGTATTTTCTTTTTGTGACTTTTTTCACTTATAGCTAGCTAATCCCATGTTATTTTGCTGCTTTACCTAGGATGATTGCCTCTTAAAGGTTTGGTATCCTATAACTGGTTGGAAGTCATCTCTTCTGCCCCAAGAGAATGAAGAGAAGAAGAAAAGCTCAGGGGTTGCCAACTTCTCATTTGCCTATTTAGCTCATCCTCGAGCAGTGACAGGATTTTCATGGCGTAATATTAGCAAGTACATGCCCAGGTTTGAAAGATTTAATTTTTAAAACAACCAACAAACCAGCAAGCAAATATTTGACCAAATTGTTGTGCTTTTTTGTACTGTTTTGGTGTTTTAACGCACTGCTTAAAGTTTGGCCATGAGAACATGGTTCAATTTCGCTGCTTATACTTCGAAGAAATTGAACATATCCAGCATATATGGAGACGTCCATCCCTTGTTACAATGATTATAGTCATGTTAATAGGAGAGACTTATTCTAAAATATGGCCTGAGCTTCTCAAGTTCTGACAGACATTGTGACATCGGAAATAAATTTTTTCTTTAAACAGTTAGCACTGAGTAAGATTTTTTCTGAACCTTGTTGTATATGCTGCTGTTTAATTCATTGATGGATTCACTTTTCAGTGACTTAGTAAAAATGTATGTATTCTTCACGTTATCCAGCAAAACAATAACTTAGACAGTTCCATAATTGCAGTTTTATAATAACTGTTGCATTTATCAAATAACAACCACTCCATTTTCACATGCACTTCTGCTAATACTTTATGAGTTAATCTGTCAGCATGTTGAAAATCACTACTGTTATAAAACTTTTAGTTGAGGGAGAGGAAGAAATTTGGATGAAGTAATGATGACTGCTAAATATTTGTATATTCTCCTGGTTTTTGTTGTGTCTTTATTCACAATTTAACTATATTGGGTAATATTTTTGATATGTTTCTCTTTAGGGGTTTAGTCTGCAATGTGTTACTCACATCATGTCTCGATGGCATCTGTCGACTGTGGGCAGAGACACTGTTACCAGAAGATACTCTTCTGGGTGAGCAGATATGTGAAACTAGCACTTCCAGCATTAGCAGCACCATTTCTCAATCTGGAAAGCACAAAGACAGAATACAGCATGCACTAGAGGTACAATACTTGTCAATTTTATATTTCAGGATTGTTAGAACTTGTAAACATTTACTAGAAAATTTAAACTATGTAGAACTCTAAAATTGTGTATTATTTAATTCTTACAAGCGTAGCAGAATAGTCTAAATTATTTATAGAATTATATTATTAATCACTGAAGAAATAAGAGATTTGTATTTCTGCACCCAAACTACATGTTCTTAAATTTCGGTCTACTTTTTTCATAGCTAACTAAAAGTGTTGAGAAGAGACCATGACTAATATGGAATAGTAAGATGGTTTCATTTTGACTGGGTCTGAAAGTCTGTAGTTAAAAAAACAGTAGAGGCAGTAAATACACTCCTAATTCTTTAATCATCAGAGTTGATAATTGCATTTCCAAAATTATAAAAATTTGAGGCTCTAAGTTTCAGTGGCAGCCATACGCAGTATATTACGTTTGCAGGAAAAGAAAACCTGTCAGTGTGAAAACAAAGCCAGACAAAAACACCACTCGTTTGTAGAATATAACAATCAGGTGAAGTTCTTACTCCTTACATATCATGACTGACAACACATAGAGAGGGTGGAACCAACTATGTTTTAGGCTACTGAATAAGCTGCACTCTACACGTACTCTCACTAATTTTTAGTTGCATAAAAATAATTCATTATAAAATTGCTTTACAACTGTTTCTGCTTTTAGACTGTAATAATCCTTTTTATGAATGTTACACAAAATAGTTGGATATTTTTTGTCTTTGGAGCAGATAATGTAAGGACCTTTCAGGAGAATGCTAAAAGATCCTAGGCTTCAGTCAGAACTGATACGCCTGAGCTTTATTAATCTCTTTTGAAATCTAGTTCAAGTAATCTTTTTGAAATTAGTCTTCACTTCTTAGGGAGAAGGAAATTTTAAAACTCGGTTTTACATAAGTATTTATTTATACCTTAATTTTTTTAGCGTTTCTTAAATTGTTTTTTCTATCTGTACCAGACAATTCACCACTTGAAAAATATGAGAAAAGGACAAAGGAGGTCTTCCGTTCTTGTTACCCACACAGATGTATTGCCAGATCAGCAGGGTACTCATGAAGTTCGGCGTCACATTTCACATCACGCAAATGCGCTCGGTCACTTCCACATAGCAGCAAGCATCAACCCTAATACAGGTAAAACACAACCATTTATCAAATTGTTAATAATATATTTGCACAGAATGGAAAAAATAGAGGGGTGTGAGGTCCATGTTCTTCGTTATGCATCTTTGAATACAAGGTATTCATAGGAAGAATATTATTTCATAACTTTTTTATTTGGCATAGAATTTCGTAAATAAATTGGTCCAAAAATTTTAATTACTTTTCTTTTTTTCCCAAAAAATCAGACTGACAGAATAGTTGTGGTTGAAGGAGATCTCTGGAGATGATCCTGTCCTATGCCCCTGCTTAAGCAGGGTCACCTATAGCCAGCTGCCCAAAACTTTCAGCATTTTTAAAATCCAAATTACATTTATTTTTGCATATCAGAAGGAAAAAGAAACTTCACAACCTGAATTTCAAGTCTGCTTAGTGCTTGATTGTTGGGTTTGGGGAGGCAACAGTATATGATGAATGAGGTATTTTAACTACAGAATAGGCAGAATGAAGAGAAGTTGTACAATATTTTTTAGGATGAAACCACTTTGTTTTTTGTAGAAGAAAAAGATTAAAGGTACTACTGTACCTAAAGTCAGCAGGTGAAGTGGCAACACTGCAACTTATGAAACTGAGCAATTAGACCTCGTAAATACCATTTACTATTCTCATCACAATTTCTTTGTTACTTCATTGATGTTAAACTGTATTTTTATTGTTTTTAATTCATATGTAGAAAATTGATCTGAATCTTACTTTTCCTAAACTTACAGGCACAAATTATGTTCTACCAAAAATGAGTTAAATGTTCAATCAAGAAATGTGTGTGTGTATTATATAAGTATATTTATATAGATTTAAGATACATCTTTTTGATTTATTTACAACTGTCCACAGATATTCCATCTGTTTTGGCTGGAACGGCTTTTAATATCGATGAAGGCAATGGAGGCTTCGTCGTTCACTGGTTGAATAATAAGGAATTTAATTTTACATCATCTATTGAAGTATTTATGCAGCATCTAAGAAAACTTTCCGAACAACAACTAGAAGAAGATTTTGATGATGTTGAGGTTGAAGAGCAAGAAGAAACAGAAGAAAAAGAGAGAGGTTTGCGCATGAAATTAGATCATGGTTAGTAGTCTTGAGATCTATAGCACAAGAATAATTTTGAAACACATTTATCTAGGGCAATAATTAATGCAAATATTTAGCACAAGAATCAGAAGTGATAATATTTTATTACTAACCTAAAATAAATAGATATAGCTACAATTTTGCCTCCTCTAATAATTAGGTGGGATGAAAAACTTAATGAAATATCCCCTGTTGGAAGGCAATAATGATTTATACAGTGAGAAAGAAAGGTTGCTTTGTTTTTCATATCTGTTTTGGAAATACTTCATAGTTAGGAAATTAAGACTAAGACTTGCTCTTGATTTACCTTACAGTCTGACTGTCAGTAATGAAGCATGAATTGATGGTAGGCTTTAAGGAGGGCTGGACATTGTTCCATTTGAATGAAACTGCACTCTGTCCAGCATCTTAAACCTTACAGCATCCAGCGATCCCAGTTGTAGCTGTTCACAAAGGAACAGAGGGACATGTTGGAAATTAATTTTGGAAAATGTGTCCTGCTGGAACTACTTTACATTGCAGAGAGAATATCTATTCCTTCAATTTTATTAAAGATTACAAGCCCTATTTTTTTAAAATTCCAAAAATTTATCTTTGAGGAGACAAGGGAAGATAAGAATAAAGAATTATCTAACAACGTGTAATAATAAAAACTTCTGCTTAAACAAGGAAGAGTTAATACCGAGGGTAAACTGATGATGATATATTGTCATTTATAATTCTTGGGTTCTTAAAATCTAGGTTAATGCAATTTATTGTGTCAGAATTCTGACTGTACATGCAATACATACTACTTCATCAATGATCATATACCACATATTTCATGATATTTTAAACAGAAATAAATATACTAAATGCGGAACCAGCATTAATACTAAATATCTGTTTATGTGTAATTGAGCAGAATAATCTTAGGATAAGACTCTAAGTATCTCAATTTTGATGATTGTATTCTTTATTACTAGTTATGAGCGACAAATTGAGAGTTGTTGTACAGACAGATATTTCTACCCTCAGTTTGCATGAATGTTCTTATGAGGTAGTGCTGTCAACAGATTTAAAAATATTTTGTTGTTTGGAATAGAAACTATGGTAGGAAAATATTTGAAATGGATAAAACACATTTCTTTTCTGTTGCAGACTTGTCTCTCGATAGAGAATCAGAGACAGGGACTGGTACAGGCTCTTCGGAACATGAAGATGGAGAACGAGAGGGAAGCCCCAAAACATCTCTACGAGGAAGCCTACGGATGCCTCTTCCAACAGTTTTGTTAGATCGGAAAATTGAGTTGCTGCTAACTGAATGGAACAGAAATCCAGATATGCTTTTTACTATTCATCCTGTCGATGGTACCTTTTTGCTGTGGCATGTGAAGTATTTAGATGAATACACTCCAGGCATCTTTCGTCAAGTTCAGGTGTTGTATATTTGAAATTGGTTTATTATTTATGATCCTAATGAAGTCATTGTGTTCATGCCATTTAAATCTGGTCATCAGAATGCATTTACTTATAAGCATTTCCTGCAACAGCTAACATTTATTTGGACTTGCACTGAGTTGTTACATTCTAATTTTTTTTTTTTTCCCTTCCAGGTTTCATTTTCTTCTAGGATTCCTGTTGCATTTCCATCAGGAGATGCTAGTTCCCTTAGCAAAAATATTATGATGTATGCTTGCCCTGTCTTATTAAAAGATACCAGTAATGCTGTACATCAGAAGACAATGGACTTTTCAGATAAAACTCTAGAGAACAGAGGACCGGGCTTTGCCCAGAGCAGTACAAATGTGAATATAATTTCTCCCATAGTAATGATGATTTCCAAGCATATAGATGGCTCTCTAAATCAGTGGGCAGTTACTTTTGCTGATAAATCAGCTTTCACTACTGTGCTAACTGTATCACATAAATTTAGGTACTGTGGTCACCGTTTTCATCTTAATGATCTAGCTTGCCATTCTGTTTTACCATTACTGTTAACATCTTCTCATCATAATGCTCTATTAACTCCGGAATCAGACAGTTCTCACAGCTCTGACAGAATAAACAGAGTAATGGATCCTAGTAAACATCTGAAAGGTCCTTCTCGGCAACAACTTAAAAATGCAGCAACTCGTACATTTCATGACCCAAATGCAATCTATAGTGAGCTGATTCTGTGGCGTGTAGACCCAATAGGACCTTTGTCATACACTGGAGGAGTGTCTGAGTTGGCCCGAATTAACTCTCTTCATACTTCCGCTTTCTCCAATGTAGCCTGGCTCCCCACACTTATTCCCAGCTATTGCCTTGGTAAGTACTCTTAGCATGATCCCACGTAAAATTAACGCTGGTAGCCGTAGAATTTATTTGTTAAAATAAATTACTGTTATATTTGGAGTATGTTACTTCTCAGCAATTTCCTTGTATTGTGCCAGTGGGCATTCTTACTCCATCTGAGGCTAAGCTACTTCAAAATAGCGTAGTTTATGTGGGCTAAGAGTTTGTAGTTACTATGGATAGGCTGATATGCAGCAACTTCTTTGTTAGAGTTAATAATCACTGTTACAACAGGACAAGGTGATCCCATTGCTCAGTGTGGTAGGCAACCTGTAATCAACTACACTTACTTCACAAAACTGCAAGCACTATTTTTTCAGAGGTCAGGATGTACAACATCAGCTGCAATGCCCCGGGGGGAGTGTTTGTATAAAATTTTGATGCTCTCTGTTACAGTTAAGAAAATTGTTGCTAGAAATGTTAATCTACTCTGCCACCTAGATACTTATTTTTTAATTATAAAGATGCTGTTGTAATAGTGGTTGTCTTTGTGGACAGTACTAAAGAATGTAAGTTGTGAATGTAACATTATTCAAGTTTAAACTAATAATGCCAGGATACTTTATTACAGTAAGGCCAGACTGACCTTTGCAATTCTTAAATGAGTGTCAAAGGCACTGAACAGTTCAACCTCAAAAATACTAAATATGCTTAATAAATGTGTAACTTTTCCTTGATTAAAAAAAAAAAAACAAACTAAGCCTTTGTTCACATAGTAAAGTTTTTTGTGTCTCAGTCCCACAAAGCTGCTATTCTGAACAGTTTACCTTAGACTACTTTAAATCATCTCCAATAACTTAGAGAAGCTAGAGTTCCAATCACCTCCTCAGAGGTTCTCTTTGACACTGAAGAGAACATAATCATTTTAAGGAATGGCAGTATTCTGCTAGGCAAACTATTGCTTTTTGCATTTATGAACAATATTTATATACAAAAGTGAATCTTACTTAAATTATTCAACTTTTATGAGGAGTTTTAATTAAATAAATGAGCAGAAATTTATTTTGAAGTTTAAATATTGGTGTTTTAATCCATATAATTTCTTGGGTTTGTTTCACTTCAGTATTTTATAACAATTATTGTTAAAAACATTGAGATATTCTGAAGTGGAATATAAATGACTACCTGAGGCTATTTGATGCCCATTTTTGCTTTAACTCTACAATTTCTTTTTTCCTACTAGGTACGTACTGCAACTCTGCTAGTGCTTGTTTTGTTGCATCTGATGGCAAAAACCTGAGGCTCTATCAAGCTGTTGTAGATGCAAGAAAGCTTCTGGATGAGCTATCTGACCCAGAGTCATCTGTAAGTTTTATGTAGTGATAGCTTGAAATTTTAAAAATAAAAGTAATTACGGTATCTTTTGTTTCCCCCCCTCCAGTGGTTTGTCTTCATTTATTTCTGCACATCAAGTTAAGTGCCGTTGCATATATAAGGTCTTAGTTTTTAGTTTGTATAATTACATATGTTTTGCAAATGTCTATAAACATCAGCAGACAGCAATTTTATATATTACTACTAAAAATGGCTCAACTGAAACAAAATTTCCCTAACAGGGAAATTTTAGCAAGAGAGGGAAGGAAAAATGCGATTTCTTTCTTTGTCTTCTCAGAAGAGGGGAGTCAGGAGCTGCTAGGCAGGTGAAGAGGGAAGAGCAAGACTTAAATGCACACACTTAAGTGTATGTGAGGAAGTACAGAAATGTTTATATAGGAGGAAATCAGGGCAAGTTATTGTTAAAGGTAGTAATGACTCTCGTATTTTTTGTTCTTTTATCTTTCTTTCCTATGACTTCAAGCAAAGTAAAAACTGCCCTTCTAATTGTTACTGAATAAACAAGCACATTTTTCCTGTTTCCATTTTTCTGTTATTTTATAAGCTATCCTGCAAAAATATCAGCTGTCAGAATTCCGATCAGTCTGACCAGCCTGTTAGAGGAGCAATGAATGTGAATGCTCCAGCAATAACCTAGAGTGCATTCAGTTTACATATAGCCTGTATTGATTTTCTTTTTTTTAATTTCAGGGTTGTGACAAAAACCTGAAGCTTTAAACAAGAGTGAAACAGTATATTTGAGTTCTTTGTGGTACAGATACTGAGTTATGTTATTATGAAAGGATAAATCTTAAAATAAACAACATTTTCTTTCCATATAAATTGGTGTGTTATCCCCGCGAACAGTCTGAGGCTCAGAAAGTGTAAATGTTCTGATAAGCACATTATTCATAACTGCCAAAATGAAAACAGGAAGAAGCCTAAGAAGCCTATTAACTATTCATGGCAACAATGAAAACAAAAAACCAATCATTTTATTGTAAATGGTTGCAATTTCCTTTGTCTGAAGGAAAAATCTACTAACTCATCTCATTTTGCTTTGTTTCAGAAACTTATCGGGGAAGTGTTTAACATCGTGAGCCAACAATCTACTGCTCGACCTGGATGCATTATTGAACTTGATGCAATAACTAACAAAGTAAATAAATAAATAAGTCTTTAGGGTATCACATAAAGGTGTTTAATAGCTTTGTGGGCTAATTAACCCAGTCTATTGAAAAGACACAAAAGAAATGACATTTCTCTATGGTGATAATGATAGTGATGAATTTCCATGAATGTTGAGATACCTTTTAGGACCTTTCAGAACACTTTCAGGAGACAACTTTTAGCTGCTTGGATCTCAAAGCCCATTGTCATAGAGCGTAACAGTATTTTCTAGGCATGAATCTTGTTTAAATTAAACTTGACCGAAGACTGGTTTACCCCCATCATGATTTAAAGGAAAAAAATAACATTCACTTTCAGAAACTCAGCATAACAAAAGGACAAACAACAGCAACATCAAAAGATAAAAACTAGAACTTAAGTCTTCTAAAATGTAGGAATCATAACTTTGAATGACCAAGTTGTTACTCATAGAAGTTACTGTGCTGGTTTCTTTAGGTAGTAGCCTGTGACAATTTTTTTTTATCATGTTTTACTTAGACATGTAGGTATCTTTGACAAATATAAATAAGCATTTCTCTATTCTTCAATAAGTTTCTATGCCTTTTAAGTATTAATCACAATTCAGCCTTACAAAATATTTTTCTAAAATTTCTGTGGATTATTCTGTGAAATGCCATGTGGAATACAAGGAATGGCTGTAAACCATCATTATGACATAAGAAACAGTTTTCCTCAAGACCTGTGTTGAAAGACAATATCAAGACATCCTGGTTATCTTTAATGTTTTCTATTTCTCTTAGCTCTTTAGCTTCTAACCTCCCTTATCACATGAGCAGTATAAAGCTTATCTAGCATTCGTGGATCTTACCATCACCTACAGAAATAGTAGATAGGATAATTAGGTTTTTATTTGTCACTTTCCTATTTTTTAAAAAATGAATGTAGACATCTGTACATCTATTCAGGAGAAATGTGAGGCTGGAACTAGGAAGAGGTTTAGAATTGAAAAGGCAGCAACAAGCTCTGGAGAGAGAGGTCCTCTTCTCCTATGAAAAGACACTGAATCCAGTTTTCTTAGAGAGCATCCTGATCACAATGGTGACTGCAGACTTTCCCATAATACAAATGTTGTGTAACCTCTCACTACTTCCTTTGTTCCCAGCCATTGTTGTAATGGCATCTGATGAAGCTGTAAGAAACACACCTTTTATACTGAGTCACTTAGCTCTTGCTAATTTCATCCTGGTAGGATTTTAAAAATACCTGTATGGAGGAAGATGCCATTCCATAGTTCTCTGGAAAGAGAAGATATTCAGGAATGTGAAAATTTTGCCATCAGTGTCTTTGGGGGACACATTTTCTTTGTCCACAGGAAATGATTTCAGTCCCAGCAGCCTCCCTTGTAGAGGGGTGGAGGTACTGCAAAGAAATCTCTTGCTGTCAGGAACAACAGCTATTGAGATATGGGAGGAGGAGTATCTGAGGTTCCTTCCCTTTTTTAGCAGATTTCTTAATTCATTGCAGTCATCTTCCCACTGAAGAGGAGTAGCAGAAGTCTAAGATATTTTACTATGGTCACTTATTCAACATCTAAAGAAATAAAAATCATCTTTAAATAGTTGCAGCAAAAATATTATTATAGAATTAGTCTAGTATGGTAGATCTCAGTAAAATTGTTTGAATATACAAACAATAGGTTCTAGAACACGCTGGTTTCAATGTAGAGATGAAAATGTTTTGTCTTTCTAATAGAAAACAGGTAGTTTTCATCATTATAAAGTGATCCCTCCTTATCAATAGTCAGATTATACAAAATAACTATTTTAGTACAAAATGTTGTTAAACCATTCTGAAAGCATTACTACCGCTCAATGTTTCAGTGTGGCTCAAATACTCAATTGCTTCATGTCTTTCAAGAAGACTTCATTTTGGGATACAAACCACAAAAGGAAGATGTGGAAGGGAAGGAAACAGAGATATTTTTCCAGCCATCACAAGGTATAGCATAAAAATAACTACTACCAAGTACGTACCAAAACTGTCTTTGAACAGTACTAAAACTTAGCAGGCACAAACTAGATTCAATTTTAAGGAGAATCTGTTGAATTCAGTGAAATGTGTGACTGACGTTGCTTATATAAATCATTGCCTACATGGTAACAGTATGAAATAAAATCATTCTATTTGCTTAGAGTAAAATATTTAACTTGTATGACAAGGTCCATTTTTCAAAATGCTGTATCTTTTAAAATGCATGCAAAGTAGAATAGAAGCATATTTCGTGCATTAATATGTAGTTACAAGTGATAAGATGAATATCTATCTTTCTAGTTAATCCTACAGAAAGTAACTGGGAATTTAGTACTAGATTTAAAAGTTTAAATGAAAAAGGTAGGAAGCAGGCTTGTAGGGAAAAGAGCTTTTACAGTATAGCAGAGTAGTTCAAACTGACTGAGAAGGCAAATACACTTAATGAATCAGATTTGTCACAAATACTCAGCTGGCTGTAAGTCAGTCTCTCCATTTTACTAATTCTTCTATAAATCTGAGCAAACAAAATACTGATTTAAATGTTATTACTAGTATTGAGCTTTTTGTAATCAATTTCAAGGAGGAAGAATCTTTTCTTGTATCAGTTTTTTTTTTATCCATTGTTGAATGTAAGCTTCATGATAGTTCATTGATGTTTTTAAATTATAGGATATCGTCCGCCGCCTTTTTCAGAGAAGTTCTACTTGGTAGTAATTGAAAAAGATAGCACTGGCTGTTCTGTTCTTCAGATGTGGCATCTTCATCTCAAATCTGTGCAAGCCTGTTTAGGTGAGTATTTTCTTATAGATGGTTGTTTATTTTAAATATCATGATGTGTCATGAATTTAAAGCTTGCTGTTTTAGAAGCAATAGGAGTAAGGTTCCGTGCAAACACTTGTTGTGTTCTATACTACTGACAGTATAAAAATGTGTTGAAATGATAAGTAATGTATCGTTGAATTCTTTATTTTAAACTATCAGTATTTCAGAATGTTATGGATGTCTTAAAATGAGTAGTCATAGCATAAAATTATTTGCAATAAAACTAAAGTAGCCAACACACATGATATAATTATTTTCTGCATAACTGAAGCACAACTAAGAAAAATGTGATTATAGCATATTCACGCTTTGTCCTAACATATAAGCAGGGTTTTTTTAAACTGTTTTCAATGACTTTTTTTTTCAATACAGCAAAACCAGCTGAAACTACTTTATTGGAGAATAAGCTTAGCATACCCGAGCAGAAGACTGCAGATTCTTCTCCAGATTTATCACCTGGCGTGAGTCCCATTCCACGATCTTCATCAATTGCTAATCTTCAGACTGCTAGTAAACTCATTCTGAGCTCCAGACTTGTTTATAGCCAACCACTGGATCTTCCTGTTGGCGTAGAAGTAATAAGAGCAACTCCTTCAGCAGGTAAATTTAACATTTTTTTCTATCTAATTGATCTACTGATTTACCACCTGGTTTGTAGGATAGTAACCCTAACCCTACCACTCTCTTGATTAAATGATTCAGGGAACATAGAACTAAAAAGACTCTCACCTCTGTGTCCATGTCTCTCAAATCCAAAATGCCTTATGTCTCATTATCCCTTTTTTAAATGTATCAAGTCCCCCAAAGCAAAGCTACTTGTAAAACTTATTGCTCTAATGGTTGGAGATTTAACTCCTAGACTTAGTTTATTAATGAACAATTTATACCCACTTTGTCCCCTGCCAGCATTGATCTGATGAGTATGTAGTGTTGTTTTTTTTTAAAACTTTGTGTATTTACCCCCTTTACTTCTGTCTCTCTTTTCCTCTTTTCAAGATGTTTTTAAGTACTATCGTGCTCCCCTTAGGTTTCATTTTGGAAAGCCTAATCTTAATGTCCTTCAGCTCATCTTATTAAGGCCTCTCATTATTCTAGCAATCATTTTCTAAATTAGTTCAGTTAAATTTTCATCTTTGAGTAGTGCTGGAACCGGCAGATGATTAGTAATGTCCAAGCAGCTAACACTGGCACTGGTCTTAAAACATTTGTTTTTATCTAACTCCAAATTAGAAAAATAACACCAGATTGAAAAGTGCTTTGTTAGTAGTTACTGTTTGATTTTTTGTTACTAGTAGCAATTATGTCTGTTCTAATTTCAGGTCACTTGAGCTCTTCATCAATATACCCAGTCTGCCTTGCACCTTATTTGATAGTAACATCGTGTTCAGACAACAGAGTGCGTTTCTGGAGGTGTACTGTAGAGACAGATCTAAACAGCAAAAACGAAGAAAGGGAAACATACCACTGGAGAAAATGGCCTTTAATGAATGATGAAGGAGAAGACAACAGCAGTACTGTCACCATAGTAGGAAGGCCAGTTGCTGTTAGTTGTTCTTACACAGGACGTCTTGCAGTAGCTTACAAACAGCCTGTACAGCATAATGGTTATGTTTCAAAAGAATTTTCCATGCATGTTTGTATACTTGAGTGCGAGTCTACAGGAGGATCAGAATGGGTTTTGGAACAGACAATTCATCTAGATGATTTAGTTAAAGTTGGAAGTGTGCTTGATTCAAGGGTCAGTGTAGATAGTAACTTGTTTGTTTACAGTAAATCAGATGCATGTCTGAATAAAGACAAATACCTGGTGCCCAATATCAAGCATTTGGTGCATTTGGATTGGGTATCAAAAGAAGATGGTTCACATATATTGACAGTTGGAGTTGGTGCCAATATCTTCATGTATGGGAGACTTTCAGGAATTGTAACAGATCAAACAAGCAGCAAAGAGGGTGTAGCTGTTATTACTTTACCGCTAGGTGGTAGCATAAAACAAGGTATAAAGTCAAAGTGGGTTCTGCTTAGATCAATTGATTTGGTATCATCTGTAGATGGCACTCCTTCACTGCCTGTTTCTCTCTCCTGGGTGAGAGATGGTATACTGGTGGTGGGCATGGACTGTGAAATGCATGTTTACGCACAGTGGAAACACACTGTCAAGTTTGGTGATGGTGAAAGTGATGTTTTTACTTCTGAAGATTTGGCAACTCAAGACCCGCTCAAAACAAGCTTAATAGCAAAGAAGACTAGTATAATTGATGGGGCAGGTATTGTGGATGATGTTTTCGGCACTCCAACTGTAATTCAAGATGGAGGCCTTTTTGAAGCTGCTCATGTTCTTTCACCTACTCTCCCTCAGTATCATCCAACTCAGCTATTGGAACTTATGGATCTGGGTAAAGTTCGCCGAGCCAAAGCCATTCTATCACATTTAGTTAAATGTATTGCAGGAGAAGTTGCAATAGTAAAAGACACAGAAGCTGGAGAAGGAAGTGGCCCTAAACGCCATCTTTCTCGCACCATTAGTGTAAGTGGCAGTACTGCAAAGGATACCATCACAGCTGGAAAAGATGGTACTCGAGACTACACAGAGATAGACTCTATTCCTCCACTGCCACTTTATGCACTTCTTGCTGCAGATCAAGATGCAACTTATGTTTCTGAAGAAACTTCTAAAATACCCCAGGGCTCTGAAGAAGACGCTAAAAAAAAAACAGAGGACCAGTACTCAGACCTATTTCAGATTCAGCCTGTTACGACTGATGACTTCATTGATTTTGAGCCTGAAAAGAGGGAGAGTAAATCTAAAGTTATTAATCTCTCACAGTATGGTCCAACTTACTTTGGCCGAGAACACGCCAGCGTCCTTTCAAGCCACCTGATGCACTCAAGTCTTCCAGGCCTCACTCGACTAGAGCAGATGTTCCTTGTAGCTTTGGCAGACACTGTGGCCACAACAAGCACTGAACTAGATGAGAACAGAGATAAGAATTACTCAGGTTAGTAACTGGCATATTATTGAATTAACATTTGTGGTCTTCCCAGATAAGGCAAAATAATCTTTGAGTATTTGGGGATTACAAAGTTGAAACTTATTGTCAGTTATTCAGATTTGATATGGCAAAGAAAAGAATACTTAAATACAAATCTCTGTATTTCATGCACAATACTTCATCTCATACAGGAAATTTAGAGAGATACATTCATTATATGCTGCATACAGTAAGTCACATACATGCCCTTAAGTCATATGCATGCCCTTTGTAGTCATTGCCATATTCAAAAGTCAGTGTTTTATATTTTACAGGAAGAGATACCTTAGATGAATGTGGCTTACGATATCTGTTGGCTATGCGCTTGCACACCTGCCTTCTGACATCACTCCCACCTCTATATCGAGTTCAGCTACTTCACCAAGGTAATTTTTAGAATGTGGTATTACTTTCATTTGATTCAGTTGAGCTGACAGGATAACAGCTACTCCTTGAAGGCCCTTAACTTGCAAAGCACATGCATCCCTGCATGCACTGCACGTAGAGAAAACACAGAGCTCTAGAATAGAAGACAGATTCTGTGCTATTCCATTTGAGCATGAATAATTTCCCCAACCAGATGACATACTGATTGTATTGTATGTTGCTTTGTTTCTGTTGGAGGAATGAAAGTATTGCTTTACAGAAGCATGTTTTTTATTTCCCCTCTAAGATAATTTTATCATTTTCATCACAGGAGGTTTTTCCTCTTTGCTCAATCTGAGTAAATGTTGTTGTGAAATACACAACAGAAAAGCAGTTACCACCTCAACAGTGTGCAGAAAGTTTTCTATCTCAGAGGCAGACCCCTTCTGGGACAATGTTTTTCCTTCTGTTTTACATCATATAAAACTGTAGTATATGAATAGGGTGCTGCAAAAGAATAGAAGCACTGAAGAGAGGATATATACTGGGAGATGTTTTGACTTCACCTTGAACAGCTCTACTTCCTGTCAACAAACATCCCTCTCCACCGACACTCTTTGCAGAGGTTCCATTTTGCATCTCTGATGTATTCCATTTGTTTATTAATGAGTATTAATCTGGATTTTATTATGTTACTGTTTAGGCTTATCTACTTGTCATTTTGCATGGGCTTTTCATTCTGAGGCTGAGGAGGAGCTGATCAACATGATCCCTGCTATCCAGAAGGGAGACCCACAGTGGTCTGAATTAAGAGCTATGGGTATAGGTTGGTGGGTCAGGAATATCAACACGCTCCGAAGATGCATTGAGAAGGTATTCTAATTGCTTATAAATATAATTATATGCTGTTAGTTATGCCTTACCAAAAAAGGTAACTTGTGCAGATTCTCTTGTACTCCAGCCCAGCTGAGAGGCTGTGTACCTACACTTTTTTTATATAGCCAGCTTCCAAACACCAGTACTGTCAGATGATGTTGGCAGTTCTGGCTTATAAATCAGTATCATGCAATATGTTTGAGCTAGGAGAAAGCCATTTTTGAAGCATCTAATCTTTTCCCCCATATTTTAAGATATGTTTAACATTACATTACTCTATTTTGTGAAGAATCATTTTTTTTAGATATGTGACAGCATACATCAATAGATTAAACAAGGAATTACATTTTGAGTTCAGATGTGGGTCTTATTTAAGAAATTACTATTTCTAAAGCTATTAGTAAAAAAAACTAAAAATTCATCTTGTAAATTCAGTTGTTTTTAGATTATGGCATACACAGTGAACACAGATTTGACTCTTTTGAAGAGTCACAAAAAGTACAGTTTTAAAGAAATGCAAACCTATGTGATACAACCACAAAGTAGCATCAGATCTCATTTTCAGGCAGAGTTTTTATGGGAGCTCTAATAAGAGCTAACATGCAGTAAGTGTTTCAGATATTATTTTATAATGTTTCCTGTAGGTACCAATGGGATTTAAATTCTTACTTTAATAAAAATTTCAGCTTTCTTACCAGGTTTGATGGATTTGATTTATTACTACTCCTTGCTTTGAATTACAGCAAATAATGTACCCTCAGATGTTTGTGGAACAGAGGTACTTGATAGCTTATTTCTAAGTCGTTTGTTGTAAAACTATGTTTTTAAAAAGCTGCAGGATATTTGTTGAATCCAAGAGCAAAACTTCATTACATTGGTCACCCAAATCTGATGCAATTACATCTCTGAGTCCTACACAGAAGAACACCCAAAATGGTCACTAAAGAAATACTTGTATTAGCTTGCAAATTTGTAAATAACTGATCTTGAGAGGAACTTCACTTAATGCTATGAGCTGCTGTAACGCTTTTGAGAAAAATATTTTTAATTGCACAGTTGTAATATCCTGCTGGGGAAGGGGATCAGTATATGCAGTAGTGCTGTTTTTTCTGAACCATAGGGACATTAACAATGCAATGAGCTGTTGTCCCCTGTCAATAAATTAATTTCTGCAAGTCATTCGGAGAGAAATGACTGTTGCTTTATATAAATAATGCAGTCACCCAGAGCATCCTCCCAGCAGAGAACCTGTGCTCTTAAGCTAAAAGCAATTTTATATTTTCAGTAGTAATAGTAGTTTACTTATTACAGGTTGCAAAAGCTTCATTCCAGAGGAACAATGATGCCTTAGATGCTGCACTTTTTTACCTTGCTATGAAGAAAAAGGCAGTGGTGTGGGGTCTATTTAGGTGAGTTCTAACTATAAGTTTGATTAAATTCTATTTGAACCAGGAATGCAAAACAGAACTCATTCAGGATTAGAGTTTAATTGGTGCTGCTCAAGTGATTATATCCTAAGGCTATGTAGTAAAAACCTGTGTACATTGCATTTCTTTATGCAGGTCTCAGCATGATGAAAAGATGACTGCTTTCTTCAGCCACAACTTCAGTGAAGACAGATGGCGAAAAGCTGCTTTAAAAAATGCTTTTGCTCTGTTGGGAAAGCAACGCTTTGAACAATCAGCTGCATTCTTCTTACTAGCAGGTTCACTGAAAGATGCTATAGAGGTACTAATTTTTGAGAAATTAAATTTCAGTTTCTAGTCTAAACTATGTAACTGCATCCTTAAAAGCTGTTCAGCTGATCTTTTTCTAAAGTGTGGAAGCAGAAAGGGTATGTCTACACGTGGCACCCTGTAGAAATGGCATTTACCTCCACGCTACTGTGAAAGAAAGCTTGGAAACTGATCTGAAGGCCAGAATGAATGTTAAAATACATGAGTCCTCGATAGAAGGACTCTTGAGAAAGCAGTCGTGACCCTGCTGGTGAAGTTTTGTTTCGCTTGTTGTAGCGCTCTGTTCAGCCTCTAGCTACCCTGCTTTCCCTACTGCTAGAACATCAATTAAAAAACAAAGAATCAAAACAAACAAACAAAGATCTTCTGAAGGATCCCTTTTTAGTGGAGCTGTGGTGTGGAGCTGCCAAAAGGAAGGTGAAAGTTCTCAGCAAGGTCGTAATTTAAGCAGTATATCTCAGGAGAGAAGGGAATTAGGTAACTTTGGCTTATCCTGCCTATTTTATGCAGTGTTAGTCTTTACCTAAGAGTGTAAAGGCTCAAAAACAGAATTCTGCAGATGAGTCAGTGGAAGAAAATCTTACCAGTTATGTGCAAATTTTAAAATTGGAAGCTAGGTTTATTCCACTAGCTAAAACATCTTTATATTTCTAACTGATATATTGTTTTTTGTCATGGATGTACTGAGGCATACTATAATTGCTAAAATAGAAGAAAGTACACCTCTTTCCAAACATGCAAGAAAACATGGCACTTATATATATCTCAACATATTTTTGATTCAAAGATTAATACAAACTTTAAAGATCAGATATCATGAGGAAAAAAGATCTACTGTGTAAACATATGTTGCTGTTCACTTCACTGTCATTTAAAAAAACAACTTTCCCTCACAAAGAGACCTTTTCCCCCACTTATTATCACAGGTGTGCCTGGAGAAAATGGAAGACATCCAATTAGCTATGGTTATTGCTCGCTTATATGAATCAGAGTTTGAAACCTCTGTCACATACACCTCCATTCTTTATGAAAAGATTTTGGGTTGCCGTAAGGATGGTACTGGGTTCAGCTGTACAAAATTGCATTCTGATCCCTTTCTGAGAAGCATTGCTTACTGGATAATGAAAGATTACACTAGAGCACTGGACACTTTATTGGAGCAAACACCTAAAGATGATGATGAAAACCCAGGTAAGGAAAAAAAACATTTGTCTCCTGGATCAAACTCTCTATGACGTAGTAGAGAAGGGGTAAAACTTTCTGTTTATTTATGTAGTCCCTTCTCTTGAGATGCCATTACACTGAAATTATTAATAGGCTTATACTAGCCCACTCAATTTCTTCGTCAAAAATATTTTTTTCCAGTTTCTTCCAGAGGCTTCTCTCCGGTGTCCAGTACTGAACTTAGTTCTAATGTCAGATAAACTCTGGAGGGCCAAACTTTCTCTTACTTTTCTTACAATACCTCTCTTCTGCTTAATGGTGGCTAATTTTTATTCTGATCGACTTCAGATTCTCATTCTTGCTTCTAGGAATTAGCAGTTTTCAAACACAGGGCTTCCTGTCCAATCTCTTGCCAGATTAATGTTAAATGATGGAAAAGTGGGTGCATTGGTTTCTGTAGTATGTTCCCTGCCCTAGTTAAATCTACCTGGCTGGTCTTCTCAGCTTCTTTTAGGCTTAGCTGGTGAAACAGTAACGAAGCAAATGTGAGAATTTCATGTTTTCACTCACCCAGCTTATATCTTTAATGTTTTTGTGGGGAATAAGTAATTCTTTTGCTTTGTTTTGGCAACTAGACTGTCTTTGGTTTTGTATTTTGAAGAATGTTTGTAATGCAGGAAATAACGCAAATCAGAGTAACGTGAAATCCATTGTCAGTAAGTATCTTATCTGTTTAATTCCCTAGTTATTGTGAAGGCATGCAATCCTGTGGTGTTCAGTTTTTACAACTACCTTCGGACCCATCCTTTGCTGATCCGAAGATACTTCAGCTCACCAGAAGGGACTTTGGCCACCTTAGGTCTAAAAACTGAGAAAAGTTTTGTTGATAAAATTAATCTTATAGAAAGAAAATTATTCTTCACTACTGCAAATGCTCACTTTAAAGTGGGTTGTCCCGTGCTAGCTCTTGAAGTTCTTTCCAAAATCCCAAAAGTAAGAAAAAAATCTGCTCTAGCTACGGAGAAAGATGCATCTAGTCCTCCAATGCAGGCCGGCGTTTCAGATTCCAAAGCCTTAAGGGATGGTGCTGGAAGTGGTGATGTAGACTGGTCAAAGCCAGTTTCAGCTTCCTTTGCTTTGGAGGATACTGCTGAATCTTCAGCACAATTTGACTGGAGTCAACCAGCAGTAAAATTTGATGATGAGCCTCTTACTCTTGATTGGGGTGAAGACAAAAATGAGTCAGATGAAGAGGACAAGGATGTTGGTATAATTATGAAAAATTCAAAATCTGCTTCCAAGAGTGAAGAACAAGATAAAACCCCAGACGCTAATGTCCCACAGACACCACATGGAGAGATTTCTGATGTTGGAGACACTGAGGTTGATGTTATTGCTGAACAACTGAAGTTTAGAGCTTGTTTAAAGATCCTAATGACTGAACTGAGGACTTTGGCTACAGGTTATGAAGTAGATGGTGGAAAGCTCAGGTTTCAGCTGTACAACTGGCTTGAAAAAGAGATTGCTGCCATGCATGAAATATGCAACCATGAAGCAGGTGGCAAAGACTACTGTAAAACATACACCAAAGTAAACGGGGATCTACTTGATCACGAGAATGTTATGGATAAGCCAGACATTGGTTCCTATGAACGGCACCAGATAGAAAGGCGTAGGTTACAAGCAAAACGAGAACACGCTGAAAGACGAAAGTGGTGGCTGCAGAAGAACCAAGCTCTTCTACGAGTATTTCTAAGTTACTGTAGTCTCCATGGGGCACAAGGAGGTGGTTTAGCATCTGTAAGAATGGAGCTGAAATTTTTGCTGCAAGAGTCACAGCAGGTAAAACAAATTCAGCTGATTTCTATTTACAAGTCTGAACAGTTGTAGATTGTCGATTTTATCAAATGCTTAAATTTGTACCTTAAGCTATACAAGTCTAATGTTCCTTAGGCAAGAACTTACTATTCTAGTTTGCTGTGTATCCACATCCTGGTTATTTGGTTCTTCAGAATCTGCCAGAGGATTAGGCTACCTGTAATTATACAAATATTGCTCTATGTAATACAGACTTAGATGTATGTTGAAATTACAGTTTTGATCACTATATTCTGAGTATCTATATAACAAGTTAAATTCAGATTAAGTACAATAAAACCTCATTCCCTGCATCACTGCATGTCATGGAAGGGAGCTGTAAGGAATAGAGTCTTAGTCAGTGTACTGCTCCCTTTTACTATATTATGGCATTTTCTACATTAGTTTCATACAGAAAGATATTTTCCAGTAAATGTTAGTGACTAACCTGAGCAAATACTCTGACGTGGAATAAATCACTGAAGTGCCTCCAGTCCCAGGACTTACTTTTAACATCTATCCTTGTGAAATCTTGTCTGTACTGAGTAGACAGCAGTAGAAGAGAATAAATAACACTGGAAAAAAAAAATAAGATGTAAAATTACTGCTTTTATTATTCTTTTTCTCAAAGCAATCATCTTAAGTGTAATCTTTTCTTTTAAACAGGAAACTACTGTAAAACAGCTTCAGTCTCCACTTCCATTGCCCACAACACTACCATTGTTATCTGCAAGCATAGCATCCACCAAAACTGTGATAGCTAATCCTGTGCTGTATTTAAACAACCACATCCATGATATTCTTTACACGATTGTGCAGATGAAATCACCACCGCATCCTAATATTGAAGATGTCAAGGTAATGAAAACAGGTTATAGGAAATGCTAAATGATTATTTATGAAATGGTGAGAATACACTGAAATTGTGTTTAAATTTACAACACTTATTCCTTCTCACAATACTGACCTTCTCTCTAAAATCTAAGAATTGAAAATGGCAGTCAACCAAGCACTTGATTTCTGACATCTTTTGGAATCTGGTTAGTTCCCTTTCATCCAAATGACTCAGTCATTCTCGAGAAGCTGTTCCAAATTTAGATGTTCACTAAAGCACTGAATTGTTACTCTTAATACGTCACGATCATGTATGTTAACTATCATCATCTTGGTCAAATCTGGTGGGAAGATTAATGAAAGTAGAGGTGGGAAGCTACAAGGTGTGTTATAACCTTCTGTTCATACAGTAGTTATAAATCTTACTCCAGCGCGGATTTTCCCAGTTGTACTGATTTCCATGTAATTGTAATTAATTACTTTATCTGGCTCCATATCCTAGGGTAAATAAATTCTGTTCATAAAATAGAGGGGGTGGGGGAAACAAAGTGCCTGAGACTATACAGCAGTTAATTAGTAAAAATCTAAATCATTAGTTTGTGCATTTTTATCAGTATTCATATTCATCAAATTTCATTTAAATTTCTATTGAGTAAATGAAAGTAGGTCAAAACTATGTCAAAACTATGAAACTAAGTGGACTGTCCCATTGGTAGTTAGTTAACAATTTGTCAACTGTAACCCACACGCATTTACTTTCTTACATTAGTTGACTCCTTTTCCAGCCTGCACTATGCCACATTAAGCATCGTTCTTATTCTAAAACCTCTTATTCCACATGCATTTTCCTTTAAAAGGAAATTTAGAAAGAACTGACTCTTCCTAACTGTAAAACAACTATTTAGATAACTTAGATCTTTAACCTGAGGTATGGCATCTCACTAAATAGAGAGACAGTAGGAAGAGATGGAAATGAGCAGAGTTAGTTAAAAAACATCTCTGTTTTTAACAGTTGGCAGTACCATTTTCAACACAATTTGGCCTCCATCAGTCTTTCCAAGAAATCCTTGCATTTCTTCCTCTGTTTAAGAATGGAGTGTTTGTGCTGCGTTGTAAGCTCGTAATAGTATTAATCTTGTTACTGGGAGACTCCTGAGAAATTTTAAGCACATAAATGAGGTGAAAAAGCTATTATAAATAATTAAACAGTCACAATGATTACACAAATTTCTGTATCATGCATATAAAGCAAATACTACTATGTTGAGTTATGATGTTATATTGTATTGTTTCCAGGAACCATTCAGACTATTGAAATCGCAATTAGAACAGGACTTATTTAATCACTTTTTCAGCATACTCATACCCTGCAAGAGGTCTGTATTAGAATAAGTTTTAGTTACTATTTCCTGCAGGTAGTTTAAAATCAGGACATTCTGGCATAACACATTTCAAGAACTGTTTAGAAAGAAGTGTGGTTTACGTACCTTTTGTGTATAAATTACATATAACTTACCAGCTCTTCTTATTTTAGGTGTACACTCTTCATTCTTTAGCAGCTTCTCTTTCTGCATCCATTTATCAAGCACTGTGTGACAGCCACAGCTACAGGTACAAATAGAAGCTTTCTTACAGTCCTACATTTGAAGAATATTTTGTGCATCCAAAATGGAAATTCTTTGTGCCTGTGTCTAAGCAAAGAGATTCAATTGCTATGTATGACTTAGATAACTATGCAGTTCACACGTTAGTTCTGATAGTCCATGCCAGTTTCACACAGATAAAATAACAACAATCTTTTTTTTTCCCAATGAAAAGAGGAAAATCTGGTATCATTCTTAGGATGCTTCTGAAAGAACATTTGAATGCTGTTTTCCACAGTATATCCATTGCTGGGGAGGGATGCACGGAAAATATTTGAGCTTAAATGAAATCAGGTTTCAGACAGTTCTTATTTCAAACCGAAACTGGAAAAGAATGCTGTAAACATATAGCAAGCTTTAATGTAAAAAGTATATGCTATGAGATGAAATTGTAGTCCTGTAGAATTGTAAATATTGCATTTTCTGATTAAAAAGAGAAGCACTTCTATATACTATGTTTTATTACCAAAATATTCTAAAATCCTTTCTCATCAGAAAAAAATTGGTTTGTATTTAGCAGCCAAACAGAAGCAAATCAGTTTACAGGGATGGTTTATCAAGGACTGCTTTTGAGTGATCGACGCAGACTGAGGACAGAGAGTATTGAAGAGCATGCAACTCCAAACTCATCTCCTGCTCAGTGGCCTGGTGAGACAAAAATAAGTTACTTTTAACAGGACTGGAAAAGCTCCACATTTCAAATTTTGTTCACTGTTCTGTAACTTGGTAACGTACAGTACAACTTGATGGTGATCTTTCATCCACATGTAAATAAATGATGGGTGAACAAATGATGGATAAGTGTTTTAAATTTAGCTTTCACAGTGTAACAGCCTTTAGCTTCTTCACAGATCAGAACAAAAATCTTAACTTTTTATATGGCAAACATCTTACTTGAGGAAGAGATCAGAATCTTCAGGATAAATTCTATAAGCTGATTATTTGCCATCCTAAAATGTTTTCTTCTGGTCTGCCTCACCTTCAAGCAAAGCTGTTTCTATTAGCTGTAGCTACGGTACTGTCTTACATACATGCTTTGCTTGCTGTAGCCATCAAAACAACTGCTTTTCACTTACTAGCATAGATGTAGTATTGTGAGGTCAACTGTGGCCAACAGTGCAGGAGTTTCAGAGGCAAACTAATCTGAGGCCCAATTCAGAAATCCTTTTGTCCAGTCTTTAAGAAAAATCATAATTGTATGATATATCAGAATAAAAGTTTCAAATGGCCATTAGTGTGTGTGCACCGTAAGAGACAGAGATGTAACACTGATTTTTTCCCTGTTTGTAATCCCACTTATTTAACGAAGAGCTTTTGCTCTTCTCTCTGCAGGTGTGAGTTCACTTATAAATCTCTTAAGTTCAGCTCAGGATGAAGATCAACCAAAGTTAAACATTCTTCTTTGCGAAGCTGTTGTAGCTGTTTACCTGAGCCTGCTGATCCACGCCCTGGCAACCAACTCATGTAATGAGTTATTTCGACTGGCAGCCCATCCTCTGAACAGCCGGATGTGGGCTGCTGTTTTTGGTGGAGGAGTGAAACTTCTTGTAAAGCCTCGAAGGCAATCAGAAAATATTCCAGGTACTTTGTTTTCTGAAGGTCATAGTAATGATTTGCATTTTATACCTTTTAGTAACCCAGTAGGGGAGATTTCTTTTCTTTAAAGATTAAAAAAGACAAGGAAAGAGAATTGAAGTATCTACTGGCAAGAAAACTGTAACATTAATTAAAAAGCAGAAAGAAATGTTAGTTTTTCTCATGATTGTCCTTTATGATAACACCTAGCACAATTTGAATTTTCCATTGAAACAGTACAGATATTTTTACTCAAAATGTAGTCCTTTAATCTGAAATTTACAGCTTAACTTTGCTTTTTGATAGCTGCATTTATTTTAATTCAGGACTTGAAGACCATTGTCTGAGTAATTGTTAGATTAAAGAATAAATACAAATTTCATCTTCTTTGTGACAAGACTGCTGTCCCCCCCACAAAAATAAAACAAAAGCAGAAATGTTGTTGAGGTAGAGGATTTTTTGTTTGTTTCTTCAGTATCCACTTAGAATAGAGATAGAACGACCTCTGCTTTTAATTACTGTCACACTCATAGTAGCTTACTTGGAGTGTATATGTTTGTATATCTTCCCAAATGCAGGCTTTTTTCTTTCCATCTTTGTAAAACAATAACGAAAAATTTCTCAGTCAGAGGTAAAACAAAGTGCTTTAAGCAGCAAGACATCAATCGTAATATCATTAACAAATAGCCATCGCATTGAGTAAGTTTGTCAAGTAGTGATGAAATTAGTGTTGCGATGCAGCACTTATACCCCAGAAGCATGGTAAGCAACTTGCATGTGGAATGCTATGTGCATAAACAGTTCAGAATTACTAGTATACACCATTACTTTTCCTAATCTACATACCAGCAGTACTTAGAATGGCACTGCCACTACTCTGGTAACTCAAACTCACATTTGATATTAAGCCACTAGGAAAATAAAATAATTTTATAACAACATAGTTTTAATTCAGACATTCTGAGTCAAAAAGCATCCTCAGGATAGCGTATTTCCTTATGTTACTCCTACGAGATGCTTGTTTATAACACTTCCCAGTGTTTTCAACCATTTTTTTAGTGAAAAAGTAGATAGAACAAACCAGTGTTAGTATCTATGTGTTCCTGTATATGATGAGTGTTACTGCATAATTACAGTAACTTGGAAACAGTATTTCTGAAACTGTTTCTACTGCAAGATAGAATTTCACCACGTGCAAGAAGTAACAGCTTCATCTGACGGAAAAATAGTTTATACACAGCTAAGCTCCAACTACAAGCAGGGATCTTTCAGACAGCTGAGAATGTCTTAATATGCTGAGAAGTGAAGGCTGATTCCAGGCTCAGGAGACAGACACCAATGAAACCCTTTGCCCTATAATTGCACTGTAACACTTGTGAAAATTCTGACACATTGGCTTTAAAAACAACAGGTTTGAAAATTCTTATGCAGAAAATTGATGTTTCATATTTAAAATACAAAGCAAAACAGTACTAAGGTGGTATAATGTAAACACTGCTTCTAATCGCAGTGATTGCTGTGATTGCTGCCATTATCAGACTGTCATCATTGGTCAGTTAACATTCTGAAATACACCATTAAAGAATGCATTACATATTTCTCTTTTACTGATTAACTTAAGGACATCTGAGAATGATCATTTTAGGAATGGTCAATTATTTTAACAAGGTGTTATTATGAACAACTTACATATATAAGCCATGTTTTCATTGGAGATGTGTTCTGTTTTCCTTTAACCTACAAGCTGCTACAGTTTCTGATGTTTCAGAGGATGGTAATGAAGGTTTGTAAAACGTGCCCTGTAGATGAATGTTAGTAGTGGCTTCTGAAAAAAACAAACTGATTTTCACTATTTAGCTCCTTTGTAACAAAGTAAGTGTAATCTTCAGTGCTGCCTGCCCAGTAACACCTTGGAGAACAAATTTCAGTTGTATTTTGATAACTATTAACATCTTTTGAATCTTAATAGAGTTCATTTGTCAAAAAGACTTGCTCTATTCAAATTTTCATTACTATCTTAAGAGTTCCTTGGCTTGTATTTTGAACAACGGCTGCTACTTCTGCAATTTACAGCTCAGTGAAATTTTCTATATTTATTTCTTAACAAATTATTAATTTTTTTTCTTAATTTGAGAAAAAAATATTTAAAATGCCTTTTATTTCAAAGCTACTTATCCTGAAAAACCTAATCTGGATAATAAAACGAGTTTCTCATTATATACACAATGTGTAAATGCCACAGCTACTGAATTGATCATAACTGAACCTTCTGTACGATTACACTTCACTTATATAGGCTGGCTTTGATCCCTGAGTTGGTAGAAGTTAGTGCCAATAATACTGCTTTTAGTTACTTCAGTTATAAAACACAGCCACTTTGGAAGATGCTGTGTTAATATCAGCTTCTCAAATTCTCTGAATTTAGCACCACCTCTTCCTTCAGAAGAAATGGATAAACATCGTCGCCGTTTTAACATGAGAATGCTGGTGCCTGGAAGGCCTGTGAAGGACAGCACTGTGCCACCACCTGTACCTGCAGAGAGACCCTCTTACAAAGAAAAGTTTATCCCTCCAGAGCTCAGCATGTGGGACTATTTTATGGCAAAGGTAATTTAGAATGGAGAATACATTGGAGTTTGTAAAAAGCTTACTTCTTCTCATTTAAGCTTTAAAGGGAAAAATAGTGTGAAAATTCTGAGTGCTCTTCAAACTAAGCTGCAGAATGTTACCATCTTAATAAAAGATGAAGAGCTCTTTGACATGTCTTAGGCTATTTCCTAACTTAAAAAATATGGTTGTTGCAAATAATAGAGCTTAATGCTTTTCTCCTTGATACTTGTTTCTTTTAGGGAACCTTATTCATGTCATGTTGTTATCACTGACAAAGAGTATAAACTACAACTGAAGTTAAAGATGTGTATTAAGAGATCAGAAAGCTACTTTTATATCAGACTTTCATTTTGCATTGCAGCCATTTCTTCCTCTGTCAGACAGTGGTGTTATATATGATTCTGATGAAAGCATTCACAGTGATGAGGAAGAGGATGACGCTTTCCTCTCTGACATACAGATCCAGGAACACAAAGATGCAAATTCTTACAGGTTAGAAGAAATTGCCATTCTTTTGGAATAATAATATCATGCTTATCTTGTCTTCAGGATCTTCAAGACACAAAAGCCATGACCTACCACAGTGCCAGCTCTAGAATGATGTTTCAGAGCACTTAGTGAACTATGATCCTTAGTTTCTGAATGAGAGGCAGACTAAATGGACCGCTTACAGAGCAAATGTTGCAAGAAAAAAGGGAATAAAGCAGATGAACTTAGCATTAAAAAGTAGAGGAAAAAATGATGGCTTTTCTCTGTGTTCTACCTTTCATCTCTCTCTTTAGTCCTTACACTCTACAAAATTTGTATTTTTAATATCTATGAGAGTTAGCTGGGAAACTTCTTGTGTGAATACCAAACTCAAGTAATGGCTTATCTGTGTTCACTGTGATTTCATTGGAGAGCTTGTGAATGTGTTTCAGGGAGCTTGTAGTTAATTTGCAGTCTTGCAGAGTCTCACTCTTGCATCTGACGCATGTTTTTAGAGGAAGAGTTCAAAGGATACTTGCTGTTATAGGGGAAAGCCCTCAGAGAGGGCCTTACTTCTGATAGATGATGTGTATATATCTTGCCATATGTGTCTGTTAAACTTAAAAACTTCAGTGACCTCCCTGTATTGTTTTTCTGATCTGTGTAGTTGGTAGAAGGAGAAAAAACTGTTCTGCAGACAACCATATTACTCTTGTTTTAACACAACTATAACTATTATTTTTATATAGCTGGGCTCTTCTGCATCTGACAATGGTAAAATTAGTTCTGCACAATGTTAAGAACTTCTTTCCCATTGCTGGTCTGGAATTTAATGGTAAGTTAAACTCTACTTCACGTTTTAGTTCTGTGTAAGTGGCTTTCTGTCAGACTTTGCTTTTAAATGACAGTTGTTAAGAAATACATTTCCTTGCTAAACTCTTTGTTGAATGGTTGTATTGCTCTACTTTTTTGTACACACTGGAACTTAGATGACTTTTTTTCTCTAAGCCTTAATAATATTTCTGTTTAGATCTGCCTGTAACATCACCATTAGGCATCGCTGTAATAAAAAATTTGGAGCATTGGGAACAAATTCTTCAAGAGAGAATGGACCAGTTTGAAGGACCACCACCAAACTACATTAATACCTATCCTAGCGACCCTGGAGTAGGTGCAGGACCAGCTATTCTCCGCAATAAGGCAATGATTGAACTTGAAAACACACCATTCAAGTAAGTATTTCTTTCCTATTCCTTAACCACAGAAATACTAGAGAGTATTTCCATCTAAATGTAAACAGCCAAATGAAGTTTGGCTAAATCTTAGTTATAGCCAGTGCTTTACAGAAACCATTTTCCCACATCCCTTTATTACTTCTTTTGTAGCTGTCTCTTGCAGTTGCCTTTACTTATTCTGCTGCACCTTTCACAGCTGTAGAAAGAAAAGTAAGATGGAAAGAGCCAAGTTTGGAGGACTACAGATCAAGGGCAATGGCTCCTGCTAGAAAGACCCTATTCAACCACCCTTTCTGTTCTTTCAGTAGCAGCTATTTCCCACCCTGTCCTCAGCAGCAGAAGAAAACTTGTATCATACATGAAGACATCAGCAGGGAGAGAGAAAGAGTTGTAGTACAGTCCTTATAAAGTCAGTCCTCCTGTGTTAGACATATGTCATGTTTGCAAGTATCTTTAAATGCACTCCTTGAAGGATTTTTCTTTTCATCTCAAGAGTAGTTTACTTTTCTAGAAATACTAAAATACAACTTTAATTATATTAGCTGTACTTTAATTTGAATTTGCATCGTTGGCACTAGAAGATTTTATTAAAATATTCTTACAAATACAACAAAAAAATGTATCCCTTGAAATTTGCCTTGAAAATCTTAGAACTTTAAATTTAGTTGGTTTTCTTTCAAGTTGTAATTTAACCGAATGTTGATTTGAGGAGGGACGGGAGTGATTTACCTGTAATTAAACAGAAGCTGTTTCCTTTTTATTTCTCCTCCTGCATCATCCAGATCAAAGGATTATTCAGCTCTTCCAGCAAAAAGGCTTTGGCATTTTCTCGTGAAGCAAGAACTTCTTCAGGAGACTTTCATAAGATACATATTCACAAAGAAAAGAAAGCAAAGTGAGGTAAGCAAAAAATATAACGTTTTTGGTTGTTTTTAAAGAAAGCTCAATTATAAATGTACCTCAGTCTCTTCAGTATAGATGTTAATTTTTCTTACCTTTCTGGTGGCACTTCAGTTTATTTCTTTTCATTTGGCAGTGTTGTGTTGTCGGTGGTTTTTTCCAAATCAACATGACAATCATGCTGTTTACTGAAATATCAACTGGACCAAATATTTTTAGACCAGACAGATTTCACCTTAACTTTATGTATTTGAAAACTGTTCTAATAAATAAATAGAACATTTGCAATAAATGTAGTAAGTTAATAAACTTGTTTTCATGTATTTCTTGTTGTCATATTGAAAAAGAAATTTAAGTGAGCTATTACTTTGTGTATATGTATATATGCATGAGTAATATATACATATAAAAGTAATATTATATAGTAATATATAATATGGGATTTTATGAACTGTACCAGTTACAACTGTAATGAGTTGTAATTGTGGTTTTTAACCAAAATAAATACCATAGGAAATAAACATATTATTTAATATCTTTAAGATTTCCTGTAAGTATGGAGTTTGTGTGTGTATTACTCCTCCATTTATTTACTATATCATACATTTTGTGTTCATCTGGGAGGCATTACATTTTGAGTGAGTTTGTTTAGATTCCTGTCTTAGTTCCTGTGCCTTTTATAAAGAGTTAAAAATACATTTGTCATCATTTACTGACAGAGTGGCCTTTAAAATCTAGTTTGGAATGTTTCATTCTTTTTTTATATTTGTTTGTGCATGTGTTTTGTGTTTGTGACTGTGTGATGTTATGTAGTCTGTAGAAGATCGTGTGGAGCAGGTCAAACAAAACTGCGTAGCAGAAGATCACAAAAACAAGGTAGTATCCCTTCTCCCAAACCTCTAGCACATTGTTAAAAGTTCTGTGGAACTGGCTTTTCTTTCTCTAATGTGACTAACAGAAGCTATGTGTTCTGTGTAGTCTGTGTGGCAGGCTTTTAATCGGTGAATTAACTTTGGATGTCCTTTAATTGGGATGAGTGAGCACCTTGTAAATAGTGTTGTACACACAACTTGTGTTTCTTACACTCAAACACAACGGCTGGCTTCTAGAACACAAAAGAGTCTGAGAAGTCTAAAGTTTAGCTTCCTAATCGATGCTGAGGCCACTGAACTTTTCTTGCATGAATTTTGTATAGACTTTTGCACTCTGAATGTACAACTACAAAATGGATTTTCATGCTAATTAAAATTTCTCATAAATGTTTTGTAGGTTGAAGCAGATCTTGGCTACCCTGGAGGAAAAGCAAAAGTAATTCACAAAGAATCAGATATGATAATGGCATTTGCAGTTAATAAGGTAAGCCTCAAATTTTACCAGTAAACGTAGTAGTAGAATAATCTTAATTAAAATTAGTATAAATTTTCTATTTGTACTGCGCAGGCAAACAACAATGAAATTGTTTTGGCATCTACACATGATGTTCAAGAACTTGATATTTCAGCTCTACTGGCTGCTCAGTCATTTATATGGATTGGGGAAGAATATGACAGAGAGTCAAAAAGGTAGGATTATTTCTCTTTGGATGTAGTAAGCATACATGTTTACCGTGAGGCTGTATGTATAATTCCAGTGCACAAAAATGTTAGTTGCATAATCTTTGGTAGGTTTTAGATTACTTTCAAAAGGAGTAGTGGTGGGAGAAAGCGAAGGAACATTAGTATGTTTTACAAGTGGTTAAACTAAGTTTTTGAGGGGTTTGAGTATTTGGGGCATGTCTACACTGCTCTATGAAGTAGTCTCATGGTGTATAAGCTAATAAAAGAAGCTCTACATCAGAAACACTTGTAGTTGCATCACTGCTGTGTTGAGCCTACTTCTGGTACCTGATGCTAGCTGCCTAGTGCAGTGGCCTGGTCTCCTCAGTTATCATGCTGAGAGCAAGCACTTACCTGCACTATATTCCATTGCACAGAATAGGTACACGTACAGATGCACAGGTCAGGAACACTAGATGCTGGAATATCTATCTGTCCATATTTTTAACAGCAATATTCTCCACATGGGAGCTCATATTCTCAGCATCTTAGAATCACATGTTGAGGTCAAACACTGATGTCTGTGGGGCACAGGGGAAGCTTTTGAGTATAATACAAGTGAAGAAGTTACACATTTATAGTTTTCATTATACTCACTTCCTCTGTACATTGCCATTGGGCTCTTAACAGCAACAAGAAAAGTGAACAGCATTGGTAGCAAAGAAACATTTGTTTAAAGCAGAACACTGCTGTTTTCTTACAGTTCTGATGATATTGACTTCCGTGGTTCTACCACAACACTAACTCAGTCAACTGCACCATCTTTTGGAGTGAGTCAGATACAACCATCTTCATCTATGCCATGGCTAGGCAGTGGTCAAACTAGCACTGGAGCTGGTGTGGTAAGTACTTTTGTTGCATGCAGCTCTGTAGACTTACTATCTTCTTTGCTGTATCATTCAGTACACAATTCATTGTAGTGTTAATTCAGTGTTGAAATAAAAGGCCTAAAGTGACCAAGACCTGGCCAAAAAGACCACACTAAGTATCTTCTTTAAGACTGTCACATAGAGTTACTGTGATTTAACATCTTGATTGCCTCATTATTTTTTATGAGGGAACTTGTGAAGTAGGACCTGCAGTTTCTCAAAAAATAAAAGTAAAAAGTAATCTTTTAAACTACTCTTGCATTGGGACTAATATAAAAAGCATTGCATCAGCTGTCTGTATAATGGAAGATAATATGATCTGAAATTTCATGACCGAATAAACTGTCAAAAACAGGTTTTAGTTACTGTACTAAAACTAAACATAATTAGATACAAATAATGCTGGTTTGCAGGCATTTTAACTCTGGAGGACATTTACCATCTAGTAGAATAAAGAAAAATTGAATATTGTGTTTATCTCTTCATTGATTCTTTTCCATTTTTTTTTTTACGAAGCTTATTAAAAGAAATCTGAATAACGTCAAGAGAATGGCTTCACATCCAGTCCATCAGTACTGTAAGTGAATCACATTTGCCAGTATGAAGCAGACATTTTTCTTTACAATTCTGTAGTACCAATGAACACCTGTTTCTTAATCCAGATCTTACAGGAGCACAAGATGGTAGTGTTCGAATGTTTGAGTGGACAAGGCCGCAGCAATTGGTCTGCTTTCAGCAGGCTGGGAACGCCAGGGTCACAAGAATGTATTTCAATTCCCAGGGCAATAAGGTAAGTCCAATATCTAGTTTTTAATGGAACGCATTTGATCATGCTGTGACCTCTAGAACAGTTCTATCTGGTGATACAGAAAACTCCTGTTAAGGTATCCGAGAATGATGGCATAACCAGTACCATTTCATTTTCACTGCATATGAAAGCTCTGTACTAAACGCTGACCTTTATTGTCCTTTCTGTCCTGCCAGCTTCACGCAGATTCCTGTGAGATTACATTAATACAAAGCAAGATTTTCAGTAATTTATCTGCACTGTCTTTACACTTCAACAGTAAAATCTATTGCAGCAAAAACGCCCTGATTTATATCAGCTTGACTGTCCTCTCTTACAGATTCCTTCCTACTAGAACTATTTATTCTCTTCATATTCTAAGCAATCTCAAAACAATTTATTCTTAAACTGACATACACACATGCACATTTAGTGCCTCTAAAATGTAACTGATCTGACATAGAACATAGTTGGATCTGAAACCTCTTCCTTACGTTCTTGTAAGGGAAGCTGAATATGATTCACTCAAAAAGAAGCTTTTGGGGGCTGTAAAGTTATTTCATCTGTCTGTTGATTTCAGGCTAGTCCTTATAAACTACATTTTGAGACAAGAAAATTCTCAGTATTGCATGTCATATTTCCTATTTTCAGACTTTTCTGTCATTTGTTTCTAAGTGGTGAGCTTTTAAATCAAACATTAATTAAAAAAAATTGAACTTGCCTATTTTGCAGAAGAAAACTTATGTTAAACTAAATACAGGTGTTCAAGAAGTACTTCATACTTTGCTTTCTGGCTATAATAAAGTTTTGACAGAATGTGTTACCTAGAAGACATACTCACAGCCCATTAGTTGAACAGCGTAAATATACTGCGCTACAGCGGAGAGCAGGAAAAAAGTGCAATAGAGCCACACACTTTGGCCAAAAATGAGTATGTGAGGTAGATAAGCTGCAGAAAACAGTGGACAAAGAGAAGGGAAGTGGGAGAAATACCCACCTTCATTTTTCAAAGTTATGCTACTAAACGCATTCCATTCCTTGCAGTGTGGTGTTGCTGACGGTGAAGGATTTCTAAGTATTTGGCAAGTAAACCAAACCACCTCAAATCCTAAGCCTTATCTGGTAAGTTAATAGTTGTGGGTTTTTTTCTTTTTATAGAGGGAATTTAAGTCTTCAGGACTTCAGACAAACCGAGAGTGTAAGAGTTTCACTGAGGCATTTTTTGTTTTGCTTATTTTTAATTGGCATACTTCATCAGTATGCGGATTTTCAATAATATTGATTTGAAAATCAAATTGTGGAGTAACTGTAAGCTGTGATGTAATTACAAAAGCTATCAGCATTTCCCTTGATTTAATTAAAAATTAGAGCTCACAGTAATGACTTCACTGCCCCAAGAAATAGTAAATATGTTCTCTTTTCACTGGTAATTAACAGCACAAAAAGATCACGCTTAATTCTAAATTCAGGCTAATGTGATACAATACATTGTGGATTTTTTTAATTGTTCAATTATTTTAGTATTTATTGTAGATTTTTTTAATCCACTGATTCTTCTTGTGAGATTTCAAGCTGCACTGTGTGTCACTATTCAGCTTTCAAAACCTTAAGACTGTTTCCTGTATGATAGCAGTGATATGACACTGATAGTAGCATTTGATGCAGACTACAACTGATATGATTGCTTCTCTGTTATTCTGCTTTGTTTTAATAGAGTTGGCAGTGTCATAGTAAAACCACAAGTGACTTTGCGTTCATAACCTCCTCAAGTCTAGTGGCCACATCGGGACAGTCCAATGACAACAGGTGTGTTTAAAGAAACCGAAGCATTTCACCAGAGCTACCTGCTGATGTCTACTAACCCACTGCTTCTCACTCATTAATACATGGCTGATGTTTTAAGGCTCAGCATTACAAGTTTAGTTACTGCTCAGACTTGACAGATTGTTTCTTTGAACATCATTCCTTCAGTCATTTGTTTTCCAACTTTTAGTTTGTGAGCGATGGTTAAGAACTAAACAGTTTTTTCATGGTGTATTCCACATCCAGCAAGTTCTGAATGCTGCTGTGGGGATAAACATGTTCAGTAAAATCAAGATAATTTTTTTTCTTTGAGAAGAGCAACCTGAATAACTTCTTGGTTCATCCTAGGGTTATTATACATCTTAGAGGCAGAAAGTACAGTCTCTATTATGAAGCATAAATGAGCACAGAAAGAGTTAAGATCTTAAATCTTTGCATATGCTCTCCAATGATTGCAGAGAGTCAAGGGCTCCTTGTTCAGTTCTACCTTCTAATCTTTGACTTAGAACATAAGCACTCTCTGAGTCATGCCACCCTGTGAATCACTTATCAACAGGCCATAATGACTTTTTTTTCCTTCAGAAACGTGTGCCTCTGGGACACTTTGGTTTCATCTGCTAACAGTCTTGTACATGGTAAGTGCTGCAGTGAAAATATAATGTCTGCTTCTCACTGAATAAAGAAAAATGCAGAATGCATTTTCAGGGCAAGGAGAGAAATTTGTGCTGGAGAACTAGTCTGTGTATTTGTCTGCATATTTGTACGTGCCAGGTCTGATACATGTCTCTAGTATTATTATCTGCTCTGCAGAGAAAAGTATGAAGAACACACTTAAAGCTATTTTTGTTATAATAAGGTCTGAAATGTTTGAATACAATCCAAAAAAATCTACACAAGTGACTTAATCAAAGCTGCATTATTAAAGACTGTGTGTATGCAGAATTTCACTTAAACAAGCAATTCATGGATCCACTACTCTATTAAAGTACCAAGAGAAGACAACTGTAGGTAGCAGTAGAAGCAAGTCAGAAAAAAATGTCTCTATCTTTCAGCAGCCAGGCTGGATTCTTAACAAGATGTTTTTATCTGTTTGACCAAGTTCAATAAATTCATCTTTAGGCAAAAAACCAAAGCAAAATTCTACCACCTTGCACTGTGGAGGAAAAATTAATACAAATCTTAATTGAGAGCTTGGATTTGTAAAAGAGCAAATTCAACTATCATACACAGCTGCAAATAACTGCAGTACTGGAATGAACATAGCAATTACCTGCGTAAACAATAGGTACATTCTTAGATTCGTATTTTTAAACCAGTAGATTGCACCGAAGCTCTGTCTCATTTTAAAGAATTCCAGTCAGGGCACCTAAGAAATAGAGTTTAGGGAATTATAACATAAGATTAAATCTGTGTATGATAATTAATATTTACTCTAATTTTTATCTTCTGCTATAGTATTCTTTTTTTTTTTTTTAGTATTTTATTTTAATCTAATTTAATGTATATGTTGAATGTTGTATTTTCTTAGGGTTCTTTTAATTCATGTACGCATATTAATTCGTGGATGATTTATTTATAAAATATATTTAATTCATGTATATTCTAACAAAGGTAAATTAGACTGCATATTCCTTGTGCAGTAGACTTAGGTAGCCCTTACAAGAGCGAAGAACTGTTAACTGATACAACATTATCAATATGAAGGAATGTATCTATCAAGTTAGAAAACATTCAGAAATCAATTAAGTAACAGAAATGCATGTGAAGATTAAAAGCTACTTACAGTTTCAAATCTATTAAACTGTGGCATCCTTCTTCTTCAGCCTTCACTTGTCATGATCATGGTGCCACTGTACTGCAGTATGCACCTAAACATCAGCTGCTGATTTCTGGTGGTAGGAAGGGATACATCTGCATCTTTGACATCAGACAGAGGCAAATCCTTTATACCTTCCAAGCACACGATTCAGCTGTTAAGGCCCTTGCACTGGATCCTTCTGAGGACTATTTTGTTACAGGCTCAGCAGAAGGTAACATGAAGGTAAGCTATAGAGTAGCTGAGTTGTAATAGAAGAGTATTTATCTTAAGTAGTGCATAGATATATTTTGGTCAGCGTGCTGTAAATATCACATGAATGTGGTAACAAAACAACTGAAACAAAAAACAAAAAGCCCACAAAACTTCTACATTTGATAAACAGGATGCTTACTTTTATATTTCAAGTGTAAGATTAAATATCCTGATATCTGTGTTCTCCACTAGAGAAGATAGAAGTCTTTTAAAAGTTGCATTTTTAAATGGTCAAAGCAAATTTCATGATTCCGAAATCTTATTTTTCCCACTTTGAGATGTATTGGTTTTGTCTTTGGATATGTCTCCTTATAATACAGTGGGCACTCAGTAACCTTAATATCTTTAAACATTTCCGTCATACCAAGTTCTTTTTTCACTTGATGCTGTAGCACCAAATGGCTACTGAGATTTCACAGGAGGCAGACAAAAAAAAAACCCAAAAAAACAGAAATAGAGTCTCTGCTTTAAATGCATCCTGTACCTTTTTGTACTTCCCATGGGGAGAAAGCCGTTGGGCACCTCTGATCAGGCAGCACAGCAGCTTTGCCCTGCGAAGTAACCAGCTGCCCTACATTATGGTAGCTGTTTTGCTGTATGCTTCAACAAGAGCCTCTTAAGACTCTTGGACTTGGGGCAACTCTTGCTTATAGGCAGCAAAAAATATCCTCTCTCTTTGCTGAGTGGAGTTTACAAGAGCCAAGAATCTGAAACTTTAATGAAACAAATATAAAAGTCCTAATTTTCATTTCCTTCCATCTCATTTGTCATTCTTTTGATACAGGTGTGGAGACTGACCGGCTACAATTTAATCCATTCCTTTAAAAATGAACACGCTAAGCAGTCCATTTTCAGAAATATCGGTGCTGGTGTCACCCAGATTGAAACCATTCAAGGGAATCGTATCTTCTCCTGTGGAGCAGATGGCACGCTGAAAATGAGGGCTCTGCCCAACGCTTTCAACATACCTTCAGGCATTTTTGACATCCTGTAGCTTTCTGCGATCTAAACCTCTTTTTATATAATGTCCCTTTAAGTCTCAAAAAATGCAGTGATATGCACTGTGGAATTTTTCTGTTGCCTTTCAAAGCAATTACAGCAACATTAAGTATTACTTGGGGGGGAAAAGATACAGTACTTTTTCAACAGGTATATTTTGAATATACCTATAAGGATCACTGGGATGGAAATGTGAGTACTGTGTTGTAAAAGCAAAGAATAAAACCCAGTACAGTCAGTCACGGGTGGGGGATTGCTCAGTAACCCACAGGCTGCATTTAGTAAGTAAGTGTATTGTAAAGGTCCTGACAGCTGTCAGTCACTTAACAAGCACTGTGGCTCTACAAGTCAGTAAGCATTTCTAATGTGATTCTGATTATTTTTATTCCAGTTTTCCCCACTAATGGAAGCATGTCAACAACTTCTCATTGTGAAATAGTTTAGTTTTAATTAAGGGTACTCAGTGTATTTGGTTTTCACAAGAACGTGTAATGGATGCAAATGCTGTGGAACAATGTGCAATCAGGAGCGTACTGTGAGACGTACCATTTTATGCTGAGATTTTTTCCCAGTTAGTATTACTACATAGTTGATACTGTAAACTTGCACATTTACATTTTAAAATGCTTTTTTTTTTTTTGTTTTAATTTGCACACTATTTCCCTTCCTTTCTGACAGCTATGTTCTCTATTGGCCACCTGCCTTTACTTTAGGAATGTACTGTGTGCATTAAATGTTTGTAGTGAGGACACCCATGGCTCTGGTCAGCTTTTAGTTTTTGAAATTCATTTGTCCAGAAAATACTTCATTAAATGAAGCTAATAAGAAAATACCAATAGAACATACAATGCCACATTTCAGATGAATGTCAGGCTTTATGTGGCCAGCTAGTAAATAGTGGATAAAACTGGTAATTAAATTATTACCACAGCATATTGTATAAACTATGCAGAGTTCAATATTGTTTGCTTGTAATATAACTAGCTACTGTTGTCAGATGTATTTTTCTGTTGTAAACAAAAACTATGTTCTTAAGACACTGGAAAAGATGTCTGCGTATTTAAATGTTAACAAAGTGTCTTACTCTTCCAATGAAAATTTTGATGTCTGTGCTGTATTGTAAAATATACTGGAATAAAAAGCACCTTTCTCCAAAGGCAATCTTAAATTGCAGGCTGTGAAGTAGGAAAAGAAAGAAAAGTAAATGTCATTGTTTGGTTTTCCCTTTGTAAGTTAAATAAATTACTTTTATTTCATGGAACAGTTCACTCCAGAACTTTCTTACATTTAAATAGACTTAACTGAACTTCTTAGAGACTGCATGAGCTGGCTTTGACCTGACCTGACCATACTCAAGTAAGAAAAATGTTTGCATTTCATTTTCAGCTTTCCTAGAAAATTATGAAGCTAACATGTTGTTCTTCATCTCCAACCGAGGCAGCTGCAAGAAATACTTCTTATACAAGCCTGGCTCTGCCACTGAGGCAGGAGATGGAATTTGCTGGCCTTTCTCCAGTAGGCTGATCTGACTGGGTTAGCAATGACATTCAGAAATGAAACATGTATTTAACATATGCACGTTATATAAAAAATTTCTAATCTGGCTTAAACTGTATTTTCACCAGCATCTATTCCTGGTGCCTTTTTTTTTAACTGAGAAGTCTACTTTATGAGGAACATAATTGAAAAACAACAAACCACAACCTCACCCTAGGCTGTAATTCTGGACTGTGATGTTTTGCATTATTGTTGTGGACAGAATTCTTGGCACAGGAGTTCTGACGTGTTTATTAGCTCAGAGTATTAATTGTGCTCTTGTCTCCATCTGCACCTCTAAGCACAGGAGGCCCAAATCCTGGCCTCAGTGAAACCAGCAGACATGCTAAGAAGAGAGGATACTGCCCAGGCCCAGCCATCCCTGTATCACACACTGAAGCTCAGCTGCAGCGGAAGTATTTTTTCTACTACATCTGTTAGTTAAGATCTGCATGGAAAGATCATCCTGAATTCCTTTTATCCGTTCAATGGCTCCTTGATACCAAGTAGGCATTAAACAGCTGAGTGCAGCCGGGTTTAAGGGAGACTTTGTTTTTAAATATTTGGATTAATTCCACAGATTTACCAATAGACACAGACAACTTAGAAATTTAAGTTTTCAGAGGGCGTGATTTTGAATTGAAACACACAAAGACAGAATTGATGTTCCAGTGTTAAATTTAGGAATCTGAAATACTGAACAAAATTCAAATCAAAAGCTCCTATTGTTTTTCACCTCTTGCTCCCAGAAGTTTGAATGTGAGTGGCTACCTTCTGAACCAGCAACAAATTAAGTCACTAAGCACTATAATGAATACAGGCCGTCCTGCTCCAGGTATTCCATTTTTTGAAGAATACCAGCAAAGAGGCACACTCTCCATTTTGTGACTTCATTTCTATGAATAAGCGTGAGGAAAACTTATCAGAAATGTACCTTCCTTATAATTATGCTTAGTAAGTTGTAATTCTATGAGATGGTGGACTTTACCTGGCAGTGAGGGGGAAGGAAGAGATTCCAGCAATACAAGCAACTACAACACTGTTTAAACAGGAATTTTAATAAAAAATTGTACATGTTTTCTTCCAATTTTATACCCAGTTACTTTCCTTCCCACATTTGCTTTACTAAACACAATTTCATATGCTTCAGTATTTAATAATGCCATTATTACCATTTTCCTTGGAACTGGGGCTGGATTGTGCTTTTAATGATGTAACAGTTTTCTGGACTTTCCAAATTTGAAGCTTTTTGCTTCTTGATATTTAAACAACTCTTTCCACTCCTTTTAACAGCTCTATATCCTTGTCAAAAATACGTTCATAGAGGATCGGGGTAAGTAGTAAGTGAAAATAGCAGAGGAAAGTATTTGTACACAAGCTCATTATTTAGACACTTATACTATACCATAATCACTGACTAGAAAATGATTGCAGATAAGATGATTGCACTGAAAGTTATAAATAGTCACTGCTGATCGCAGGACCATGGAATAATCAACATATATTAGGTCTAATTATTGGCTCAAGAATGGGAAAAACAAAAGCAAGTCTGTGGTAACTGTGTGCCAGCTGTAATATTGAACAGTCATTCTCTGAACAACAAAAAGAAGAAATGGCCTGTATGATTTAAGTGCATTTATACAAAGGGGTCTGATTTCCCTTTTATGCGCCCATGCAAACCACCATCAGTGAACAGAAAGGGTACACCAAGTGAAGGGACTCCAATATGTATATCACGTAGCTTTAAATAATCTGTTTTGTCAAACATGACTTCCTAGTGTTCCTTTTTGAAATATATTCATCCACCAAAATGTACTGGATATACCATTAAACTCCCATTCTCCCATGTATACAAATTCTTATCTCTTAGACTGTATGAAAGCATAGCAAGAACAGACTGTGAAGACCGTAACTCAAACCTTGCATCAATCTGCTTTTCTTTCAGTAAATCAAAAGCAAAACTTACTGTCATGTCCTTAGTATCAGTAACATAGATAATTCCACATGCTATGAATGCATTACCAGCTTTGGACTTAGGATACGTAGTATTAATATGCCGAATGACCGAGAACGTTTCTTCATCAACGTGTGCTACTATTATAGTTTCATCAGTGCTTGAGGCATATATAATCCAGAGTCCTTTTTCATCCACTGCTACATTGAAATACGTCTTCGAGTTAGAAAAGAGGTAGTTACGGCCATGATATAAGGCATTCTCAATAAGCAGCATGCCCAGCGATGCTTTATCAAGCCCAAGTCTGAAAGGAAATAAAGTATCAGTATCTTGTGTTAAAAGTTTGCTTGTCTACCAACTGGTTGGTCGGATTGATTCAGAGGATGTTATTATCAATAGAAGCATTGTTGAAAATACTTGAGTTTAAGGACCATTCTAGAGACATCTTTTAAAATGAAGCACTCCACTGAAAGCGCCTTCCAAAACACTAGGAGAAAACCTGACGATAATAAACCAATTTAGGGCACACAAGAGCATGAATTCACTTTGGTAAGTTTAGTTTTATTTAGTCTATGAACCTTAATATCACTGGGACGAAAGAAGCCAACTAAAAGAAAGGACAGGTGTGAACAAAATGAGATACCAGTTGAAGCCTCAAACTTGTGAACTGAAATCTACAGAAATTTGCTTTCTACTAGGCAGGAGCTAAAGGGAGAAAGTGTGATAGACCGAACTGGCATGAATTCTGGGCAGGTGCACCTAGTCTTAGAGCTTGTCTTTTGAAAAGAGTTCAGATAATGCAGTGATTTGCTCAAATGAACATCAAAGGAATAAAAATGCTACTTTTGCAAAGCCAAAATTCTGACCTCGTGCCTCCGAAAGGACAGCCTGAATGTCTCCTCTCTGATGTATAAGTGTGTTTTCATTCCTTGAAATTCCTTAATATGCTGATAGTCCAAAGACAGTGGCATTTAGCACCTTAAAATTGAGTTCTTCTACAAGTGCAAGAAGGTAATCAACTGCTATTAAAGCATATTTGCAGTTAGTATTTAATCAGTGAATAGTGTGGTGCTCTAGTAAGTGCAGAGTATGCTTTTATCCTTTTAAGTAATGCATTCTGTAACAAAGCACATTTCAGTGTCTAACATTTCTGTAACTGTACAGCTAACTTCCTCAAATAGAGGAAAAGTTTTCAGTCTAGGAATCTACGATCCAAGAGTTTTCTGAAAACTTAACACTGACAGATTAAGCAGAAAATGATCCAAAGAAAACTCAAAACCGAGTAGTCAAGCGATTCACTTCAGCTTTTCTAAAACTCAGCTCTGCAGCAGCTCCATATTCCAGCAGCAGATGTTTGCATTCAAACATGCTTTTAGGGCTGGAGTTGATTTCCGAAAATGTGTCGACCCAGTTAAACCTATTACTCACTTCATATTTGTAAACAAGCTGATGCAAGGGCTAGCAGGAACAGTCCCATAGAAATGCCAATTTTCTTCAGGAGGTTTTTCTATAAGAGTCAACACTACAAAAAGCATCTCAAGACACATTAGAAATGAGCAAGATCTGCAACATAGACAACCTTGTCTTCTCCTCTTTTATGTGAGAATTCTGAAGCAGAATAGTGAGGTTTCATTCCTGAGGTTCCCTTCCTGTCACTCCTTGGGGGCTGTGTAGCCTAGAACTCCAAATGGTTCAACTAAGTCCTTAATCTTCCACCACCTTGAGGTAAACGGTGAGATACAGGTCAATGTCTCATCAACCACAAGCAGTATTCTGATCAACTGCGATGAGTAAGTCAACCAAAATGAACAGAAGTGGGAAAACATTACAAGACAAAAAGACAAAAGCAGAAGAGCTGAAGCATTCCTTATACAAGGGATCTGGCCATCACTAGAAAAATTACTCAAGGGTATCAGAGAAACCTAATTTTGTCAGCTTGTAAATGTGACAAGAAACTCCTAGATATGTTTCCAGCATTTGCAAAATCATGTAGCCAGCTTCTCACCTGGTCTTTGCACTACATCAATACAAAAGCTCCCAGAAGCTGTTTTGCAGCCAAGAATGAAGGATTTTACTATAACATATTTCACACTGCCTAATCCTTTCTATGCAGAAAATAAATAACCTCAGAGTGAACAACTGAACGGAAAGGCAAACTTTGAGCAACTTCTTGGAGAGGTTCTGAAGATTCCATTAATAGCTTGTGTTCTTCTGTGCATGGAGGCAGTTCCAAATTAAGGGTGTCCAAGCAATGGTGAGGAACTGTTGTCCTATCACTATGCATTGTTTAGACGGAGATGGTCATTAAAAATGTATAAACAAAAATCCCTACAGATATTTAAGGGAGGTTGCCAAAAAGTGAGTTTGTCTTTGGCAGAATAAATATTATAGAATCCAAGCAGCTTGCTTACATTCCTTGGCATCTAAATGAATATAGGAAGAAGGCACGCACACCTGCTTGGGTAGAGACATCAAAGCACAGTAATGTTCTTGGCTCAGACATCAGAGTCATGCAACAGAGCTTGAAAGAAGATGCAATCTTTCACTTGCCCTTGGGCTGTATTTCTTTGGCTCTTCCCACAAGATGAGATTTTGTTTTTGATTTGAATTGTCTGTCATCAGTAGAAACCAAAGAAATAAGGCTGTAATTTCCAGTTCAAATTCAGGGAGATGCATTGGGAGAGTTACAGAAATTTATTAGAAGGAAACCAAACAGTGGAGTGATTCCTCCACAACGGCACATACGATCACAGGTCGCTACGGCCTCAGCAGGTGCCTTGGTGCATTCCTGTGCATGAGCAGCATTAACTCAACCCTTACCAGCAAAGAACAGTGCTATCTGAGAGCAAGGCATGTGCATCAACCCAGCAAGAAGCCCTGGTAAGCCAACATGTTCCATAAGTGGGCTTTAGTTGTATAATCCCTTATCTGTGTCCCCCAGACTGAGGCTGAGCCAATTGCTACACAGATGCAGGTACACACACACAGCTTATTTTCTTTAATCGTATTCTTTTTTCTGACCCATGTATTCCTTATTCAGTTCCCTTTTCTTTCTGCCAATTATGAACACAGCAAAGAATCCAAGTGCAAAAACACCCAATGCATAATAGGAACCCACTGGACCCAAGGATTTCCAACAGAAAAATGCACTGCCATCTCTGCACACAGCATCTTTTTAATCTGAAGGACCAACTGTCTTGCATCTCATACATCATATAGTTACTGCTAAAGTTATCTGCCTGGACAAAGAGCTGCACAGTGATTAAAGAGCTAATTGTCACAGCAGAGTAATGGGCTGAGAAGCCCAGTTCCTCAACTCCAAAAGATGATGCACACAGACTGCATGGAAGGCCAGTGACCCACATTCCTGTTAGAGACAGGAAAGTGTTAATTGTTCTATTCTGAAAAGAATTCTGAACCATTTCTTCCATTCTTCCTATGCTAGATAGTACCAAAAAGAAACAAAGCAGTACAAAAGAAGTGGCCTGGCTTTCTGAGGTCCATCCCTATTGCTAACATATTGCTCCTCCTTCCACCACATCATTAGCCTTAAGCAAATTATATTTGACTTACTTCAGAATGACATTGGTTCCTCCCTTTTGGTAGTACAGATGATTGTTTTGTACTGCGTGACCGCAACCGTAAAAGAACCCTGTGATGTTAATGATCCTGTAGCTGTCATTCAGCAAGGCATTGGAATTCTCATATTCTTTTATAGAGTTTCCTAAATGGGAGAATAATAAAAAAAAAATTAAAAGGCTATCATTTGATTTATCTGGTTTCTGAAATCCCTACCCTAAAATTCAATCTCTGTTAAAATTCAATCAGAATCAAGTTTGTGACAGACAATAATCATATTTATGTTTTCAACAGTGATTTAATATGCCGGAACATGATAACTTAATCCAGAAGCAAAGCCAAGAACACACAGAGGTGTTCAAGGGGCAGCTTCCCGCTGAGTGATCAGCCTTAATGTTGAATGCTCTTGCTAAATTGTGACAATATTTCCTTTCTCCACTCACGTCCTGGAAAAGATCCTGCAATAATGTAGTTCACACAGCATCTGATCCATTTACACTCTCCCTTAATGGCAAGGTAGAGTCCTAGCTACAATTTAGGGGATTAAATTAAAACCATAGGAAGTGGTAAAGGACAAGAATACAAAGACATGGACAATTGGAACTGAAAAAAAAAATCCTCAAGCTATTCAGAGTCAACATTGGATTCTGAAAACGTCAGAAAATACTAGAAATGTTATCATCATATGCATAGCTAAGTATTATACAGTACTATGGAAAATATTCTCAAAAAGATGTGGGTAAAACCATCATGCTTTATTTGAAACATTAATGTGGGTTGAAGGAATTACAAAGGCAATGTTAATACAAGCCTGACTTCTGATGCTAACCAGCAGTGCCATACCTGAGAAGTGCAGGGTAAGCCAAATCCTTTCATCGCTCACATTCGCAGGTTCCCGCATCCACGTTCCAAACGTTTGCTGTACGCTGACAAAGTGAACAGGACTTCCTACAGATGTTATGACACACTCTAGTAGAGAAAAAGCACGCGTCCGTTACCTGTGTGACTGCAACCCAGCAAGCAGCAGTTAGGCTCACACTCTAGCAGGTTACCAGCTTTTTTGGAATGAGCGGAGGGTCTGTCTTCAGCTTTTCCAGCCAAGGTATCATCATTTGGTACAGCACACGTCTCGCCTGGATTTCAGAGAGAAAGGGTCAAACATGACATCTCTCTACATTCAACATGACAGATGCGCATCAGTGGCTTCACTAAACTTAAGGAACGATGTTTGGGATTTTGTTTCACCTGGAGAAACTCTTAAGTGGTTCTGGTCATCAATGGTACCTAAATAAGTGAACAAATGAAGTTTTCGGGTGAGTTCGTTCCCTTGAAGTTGTCAGGCTGACAGACAGCTTTGAGGAACAACTGGTTTTGCTCAGCAGGCTTCATTCTCTAGCTGAGAATTCCAGAGTAGGTGCTTTGAAAGGCAGTGCTGTCCCTCTCCTCAGATAACAGCAGATAACTGAGGCAGCTGCCAGCTGGCTGACTTATCAGTAATAACAAATCCACTTCTCTGGGAGTGAGCGATGGCCAAATTCAAGGGCCTCATGCCTCAATCTGGGCACACCAGCAAAGGGGCTGCACGCTGTAGGCAACCATGGAAGCTCTGCACTTGCCATGAATCCCCAGAACAGTAACACCGTACCTAACGCACACACTAAGCACTGCGTGCATAAGAATGCAGGTCAGCCATCCGTGCCATTGAAGAACCAATGTAAAAGACTAAGGGAAATTATGCACCATATTCTTTCCACATAGAGAAATGGTTCACCAAAGAAACAAATAAACAACTGCAAACATTTTCCCCCACTCCTCAACAATATGAAGGTTAACTAGTTGGTTTTTCTGCAGCATTTACCCTTTAAATGATGCCTTTATGAGATTATGTATAAAACCTTTTCTGTAAACACAGATACACCTTCTGCCTTTAAAACAATGCAGCACCTTTCAATTTTGTCACAATGAAAAACCGCAGAGAACAAACAGCTCTCGGTTCTGTGCTGAAGACACCCTGATTTCATTGCACCCCCCTTTTCCACTCCCATTCTTAACATTCACCTCCTTACACACTTCATACATTTTCACTGTTGCTTTCCAACCAATTCCTGGGCTTTGCAGGACTGTGATGATGTTGAAATGAGCACAGTAGCAAAAATACGAAGTAACCATAAAGTAAAGCTGAAAGGGCAGTATGACACTGAGGAAAGAAAGAGCAGATTGCTCTGCATTGTTTCCTCCTTAAGGTTATAACCTCTCTCTGTTCATACAGATAGAAAATGCTCCAAGGTAGACCAAAAACAACGCATATTTCTCCCATCCATTTATCTAGAACACTTGCTGATACGACATTGAAGTTGTAATTGATCACAACTTCTCTCCTAAAAAAGGCACAAGCGGTCAATCCAGCTGTGGAAAGGCGTGCCTGTAGCTGGAACCCAGCAACCCCCCAAGGACTCTTTCCAGGTTTTGATCTCAAAGTCTTCTCAAAATATCGCAAGAAAGGAATCCACCCCGCAGAAACGACAGGCTGTGATACACAAGTTTATTAGTCTCAGCCCAAGGAAACTGATAAAATTAACTGCACGAACAGTTCCTCATGCAGTGGTTTATCTAATGCTGTGGAATAGTCAAGGACCAGGTCAATGTTTCTTGTGAAGATGAATGCACTGTTTGGAATTGAGAACATTTGCAAAACTCTCTGGGAACTTTCAGCTGCATGGAACAGAAAGCAATTAAGATTAGAAAGACAGTTTTCTATCAGAGACCACTATGTGAAATTTCCATTGCTTTCTTTCCACTCCCCCCCCAAAAAAAAAGATAAATATCACAGTGGTTCTGATCCTAAAATATTCTGGCTGAGAGTTAACAGAATTTACAGGACGTTAGAAGCATGGGTATGGTCAATCTGGGGGAGGATGTGAAGGGCAGAGTGAGGGATGTGCTGTTCCTTTCAGAATTAGCTAACAGTATCATGGGAACAAAGCACCTGAGCTTGCAACTAATTATTCTATTCTCTTAAGGACAGTAAATTTTGAAACAGGTAAAATCTAATTCATGGAAATCATTCTTACATTCTTATGCAGTAAGTTAATTACAGCTGTAAATCAGGACAGGTATTCTCTATCTTCAAAGGGATATGATTATTATATAACAAAAGATGATTTATTTTCACATTACGGTCACACAATTCACTACTCATAACATTTAAATGCTCACTGAGGAGCACCTCCTCTGTGCAAAGTTATTTGAACATAACTCCCATCTGCACACTGGAATTTCAAATCCACCAGAAATCCATCAGATAAAGTTTATCCCTCCAAAGAACTTCAGACAGTACCAACAACTGGAAAGAGGCTACCTGAGAAAATGCTCTAATTAGATCTTGCACAGCACTTCACACATTTCTGAATTTCAAACAGCATCAAATTTCTGCTCAACTACCAACTTTCCATTGTAAGGAGGCTCTTTGGGCTCCATTTTGATGCTTCAGTACCCAGCGTCTCCCAACTGAAATTCTCACATGCTACTACAGTTACATTCTATGTTAAGAATAAGAGACAGAAATAATTGAGGTATGTTCCAGCCAGCATTAAATATTCACCAGTTAATAGCATTTATAATAAAAAAGATTTCATCTTACCAAAAAAAGATGATTTTAATATACATACCAGTCCTGGCTCACTCAAAACTCCTACAAGCTGAAATGGACATTGCTAACAGCTAATCACTACTTATCTCCTTGCAGTGAACAATTCAGGTGCTAAACATCCTAAATGCTGAGTGCCTTGCCTGCAAGGTGAAGAGCTGCTAATGACAAATGGGCAGAAGAAAGAAGGGAGAACAGTGTTTTGAATCCATTACCACTGAAAGACTTTTTCCTAGCACTGGAGAAGAACCAATCTCTCCCTCCTCAACTTTACTATTGCAACATCAAATCAATACCTCCCTACTAATGGTGAGACTTATGAATCCCTCTGCATACTTCACACTTGCATTGTTTGTTCTAGTTCATATGTTTCCAGTTTCCAAAGAAACCTCATTTAACCAACACTGCCACAGACAACTCCCTTCTTTCCTGAAAAATGTGAAAGAAGGAAAATTAGCACCTGGGACATTCTTTGCTATCACCATGACCTTCTCAGTGAGGAGGAAAATTCATCCTAAGAGTGTTCAGGGAACAACAGTCACTGAAAGATATATCTCTGGCATCAAATGTAATACCTTCTGGGGTAAAGGACTAAAGGACAGCAGGGCCAGATCCAGTATATAGATCCAAAACCAAAAGTTTCCTTCCATTTTCAAGCTAGAAATACAAATGCTGTTCTAGCAACAGCTTCTCTTTGCTTTCCATTATCAGCTGATGGCTCGGCCTAACATTTTCCAGTTACCACAATACAACAGTGTTTATAGAACCTATGTTGCAGAGCATCCAAGTGATCAGCTCGTCTCACCTCATACTGCTTCAGTGACCAATAAGAAAGGCTCTGAGGTAACATTTCTGGTCAAAATGGCCTAAACCTCAGTGGCTTGAGACTTCAAATATATATAAAATACAGCTGCTGAGTTTTACAACAGAATGAGTAAGATTTCCAAACATCAGTGTGTACCTTTTCCCTCCTCCCCTATATGGGAAGGGAGAGGGAGAGGAAAGAGGCAGTGCAGCTGCTGCATTTCAGCAGACAGTCTATGAACTGGCAGTTTGAATGTACATATCTTGGTTATAACAGTATCTACTGTGAAATTTGCAGCCAATCACTGTTTCGTGACATTTAGAACAGGCTTAATCTTGAACCTGACGATAATGTTAAAAAGAACAATGGAAAGAACTAACCTGTGCATTTGTTGCTGTACACGTTCTCCTGAAGCTGTGCTTTACTTTTGCGTTTTCCTGGAGGCCCTGGGGGTCCAGGAGGCCCAGGAGGGCCTGGTGGTCCAGGTTCACCTTTTGCACCTGTGTACAGAGCAAAGCACAATGTCACAGGCCCTGCAGGCAAGGATGCCACCTGCAGAGAACTGAGAGTCCACACAGTGGACCTATTAGAGATCTCTAAAATAGCCTCTGTCTTCTAAAGAGGTTTTTGTGTACAGAAAAAATACAGCTCAATAAACTCTCTGGAGTGCTAATTCTTAGAATCACAGTATCACAGAATATCCCAAGTTGGAAGGGTCACATAAGGATCATCGAGTCTGGCTCCTGGAAGCTGAACCACTCAGAACATCATAGGTTCCAGGACATCAATGCAATTTAATCTGTCTGGATTAAAGGCATACTAGAGAGTTAAAAAGCACAACTGCCTTCTGTACAGTGTTCTCTAAGACTTCAGTTTAGAAGGCTCCAGTGCTACTGTTCTAGCAATTTATGTGTAAAGGAAGCATCATGGCAACTGAACATATTCTTGAGTGGAAATCTGCTCTCATTTTCTAGCACATAAGTAAAACTACACTGCATGAAAGAGCAGAAGGAGATCAGCTGTCTGGAAGCACCCTGGAAAGGGTGGAAGACGTACACCTCAATCCAAGGTGACAAGAAGACGTAAGTCTTCTTGTGAGGAACTGCATTATAAAGGGAACACAATCCCCTGGGCAGTCCTTTTTATTTTTGGAGCTGGACATACCCTTGACACTATTACTGAGAGATTCTAACATCTGAACTGTAGCAACGCCCAGAAGCTTCACTGTGGATAATAAAGTGGCTGTGTTAGTTGGTCCAATTCTTATAGAGCACGTTCATGCTACAGAAGCAGTGTGTCTATTTTGCCACCGTGTACACTGTTGCAAGAGAGTGTGCTTCTTCCTACCTTCCAATATCACATCGTTGTTTGCATCCCCCTTTTCTCCCTTTGCTCCTCTTGCACCTTTTGCCCCAGGCACACCATCCTTGCCAGGTAAACCTATTTCTCCAGGTTCTCCTTTCTCTCCTTGGTCACCTTTTGGTCCTGGCACACCTAGAAATAAAAAGCATTTCAGTACAAAGAAGACTTACCCAGTGTTAAGCACACCACTCCTAAAATCAATACATTCTGTTGAAGTACAAAATGCATTCACCCTAGTTGTTCAGTGGCTTGGCATGTTGCATTTTCAACATTTTCCCTTGCCCCAGCAGAACACTAAAGTAGCTGCCCAGTAACTTCTGCACATGCCTCTACGCTTGTTGCAAGCACAATCGCCCTGTATGCCTCCTGTGCTTGATCATTTAGCAGAGTAACATTTGTAACAAGACGTTCATTTGTCCTGTGTAACCTTGGCCAGAGCATTTTGCAACAAGGAACACAATGGTGTGGTTGTACAACTGACACCAAAACGTTCCACTCTCTGCCTTCGTGTCAGTATTTTATGCTCTAGAAGGGAGAAGCGAGCAGCCATACAGCCAGAAATGGAAGTGTTCTTGCAGGCCAAGGGTTCACTTTAGATCTGTAAGTTCTTGAGGAGAAAACGCTCGTCCTTCCACTTACAGTATTACTATTTACACTGAAATTGTGAAACCAGAAACAGAATTACAGTTTTGGGGCGAAATCTGAAATGTGTCTTCTGCACAATTGCCCTCCTACTCTAAAAATAGGCTTTCACTTTCTTTTCCCATTAAACAAACAGAAAGAATGTTGATGAACCCTAAAGCCACAGACCATGTACTCTCTCAAACAACCACAGACAATTGGCCCAAACTCAGTCTTTGTTTTTAAAGCCTTCTGAGGTCAAAGATTCCTTATGCTGGCAGGTTGAAGGAATGGAAATATTCTTATAATGACATTACTTACAAGCAAGTTCAGAATACTGAGGTGCAATGATAGCCTTAATTTGCAGTGTTTGATAGTATATTTACACCATCTTTCACTGTCTAGAATACATCTGAAGTGACCTACAAAAACTTAGTGCAAGACAATGAACGTTACAGAATTCTGCAATGTGCAAATCCTTTGTGGACACTGAATCCCCTCACCCTGTAACAAAGGTCTAAAAGTAATTGCATCCGAATGTAGCAGTCAGAAAGGATTTTTATTTTTTAACAACAAAATATACCCATTTTTCCTCTTTTTCCATTTAGTCCTGGTTCTCCCTTTTGGCCTGGGACACCCGGAGCTCCATCCGAGCCATTGTAGCCGGGCAGTCCATCAAGCCCGGGGGGCCCTGAAGAAGACAAACAGCATAACAGAAATGTCACCATTCACCATAACATCAGAAATCAATAATCAGCATTTCTAAGAGCTGTTCATAGCGTTACATTAAAATAATCAGCTACACTTTTATAACGCTCTTTGCCTAAATGCTACTTGAAAATTCTGAACACCATCTAGCTTTGGACAGATATGCTCTGGCAAACATTAAACTATTTTCTCACCTCCAACACAGAAGCAGAACCCCCCCTTCTGCCCCCAGAGGGGCACAGGTTGACATTAGTAGGAAAGTGATAAAGGCAAGTAGTCATTCCATTCTCCTCCATTCTATTTAGCAAAGGAAGACTACACTGTAAAGATGCATTTCTATGTTCAACATCTATACCAACAACTGTTTCAGTTACCCAAAACCATTACTGCAATTGTCAAAATGTCTTACCTGGGGGACCTGGGGGGCCTACACCAACACCATGCAAAAGAAAGAAGAAACAGTGAGTTTATCCTAGCAAGTAAACAAAAACAATTCCTGATTGAAGTGATGAGCATTAGATCAGAACAATGAAAAGGGGAGGAAAGCACATCACATCAAAAGGAAAGCCAATGGGTTTACGTGTTTTGTATTGAAAGCAAACATTTGAACATCACTGTTTTTACATGGAATTGGTCTCTGGACTGCACCACACTCCCCACAGGACCTGGCTGGAGGATTGCCTGGTGCAGAAGAAATTGGACTTACTCAGTTATTCTACAACATATATTACAATAACATCTGCCTTATTCCTTCTGACTTAATTTGAGTATAGGGCCTTAATGGTAAGAAAGCACAGCAGGCAGGAGTAAAGTATTACCTGAAAGTGTTTCTATTACAAGATTTGTCTTATGTGATCCCCAATACACATTTAAAAATAACGAAGTTGCTGTTGCAATTAAAGGACCAAATCAGCTCCATGAACATTTTTATCCAGTCACTGAATACTGCCTTGTTTCAACAAAAATAAAATCTCTAAGACAAAATAACAGTAATTCCTGGATTTCCCTACAGATGACACTTTCTAGCATTAACAAGAGAACACCATGATTAAAGTAAAAACCATTTTATAATGCCATCACAGAGATTATCCCTTTTAATCAGCACTGACAGTAACACCAGTTAATAACTTACTGCCAGTTTTCCAGTAAATTAATATCTCTCCCACACCACAAAGTTATGTGCATTAGTGCCTAGAATTCATATGTCATCTCAGACTCTGGGGATCTTCATTATCCTTGTAACAGCATAAGATAAGTAAGAAAGGTGCTAGAAAGGTAGTAGAAAGGGTGACAGCAGAGAAAGCCAGGACTGAAGAAACTGTTTAATAGAGTCAGGAGAGCAGAAAGCTGCAGAATGCATTGAGTAGGGGAATTCACAACTCTGGAGCCCAAGGAAACGTGGGTTCAACCAAACTCCTAAACTTCCAGCATTTATAAGTAGGTGTAGGTAAGTCCCAAAGTAGCACCTGCTATCTTTTTTAAAGTAAATAATGCAAGTGATATATACACATATATACACATATATATATGTGTGTGTGTATATGTGTGTATATGTATGTATATGTATGGATTTTGATAAATAGCAAAAATTGTCATGTAAAACTTTATCTACCTCAAGTTCTTTGAAAATGCCATGATTCTGTATTGCTGAGGGTAAAAAGAAATGTAACGTTCATGGCAGTTAACATACCTGTTAAGCATATCCCTTTTGTGCTGTTACATAAATCCACCATCACTCGGACCTAATGTTGTAGAGAAATTAAGTTCAAAATAAGGTAGGCCACGATAGCTCAAAGAAAACGGTCTGATTTACAAAACCAAAGGTGCCATTACTGTGCTTGTAAGAATAAAATATTTAGACCTGTTCTCACACTGAGACACCAACCACTTCCTCGTGCAGTGATTCTCTGACACGAATCTGCTTGGTACACCTCATTGTAAACCCTACTGAAAACATTAAGAAAATATTTGGCAGTCAGTTCCACTCATCATCTAAGCATCCATGTTCACCTGTTACTGCAATCCAAATGTGCATCTGTGCGTGTACTGACTGCCAGTGTGAGGTATTCAAAGCTGACATCAGCCAATGAACACTGCACTCAATTCTGTTTCACATTTATAAACAATGGGTACTTTTCCAGCATAGCATATACCATGAGGAAGATGTCCTGTGTTCCACGTAAGAGATGCTTTGCCTTGGAATCACTGAGACTGGCAGTCTTGGAGTGGACCCTTGCCCATTCAAAATACCTCAGCCAAACAGTGACAGACTTTGCAAAAACCAACCAATGTTCATAAGGATGCCTCTAATCTAGAGCAGACCAAGTTTTATACATTAAAAGGTCATTTCCGCAAAAAGTGTGGATTTGGGTATTTGTTCCTGTATTTCTTTCCTCTTTACACCTGTAAACAGACATACAGATTCAGGACAAAACTCTCAGCCCTGCAAAGCAGTAAGCTCTGTATTCTCCCACAGGCTGGAATGACAGCTGACAGCATTCATCATCTTCAAAGATCAAAGAGTTATGAGAGAAATGCCCATGCTGTAATTCCACAAATCAGCTTCTTGGCCATTATAAAGCAGCTCTTCCCCCTTCTGTTGTAGGCTTTTCTATTATTTTTATCTTCATGTTATAATTTCAAACACTTCACCCCCCTGCAGCACCAGTCCTGACACAGTGGGCAGCTGGCCCCAATGCCTTTCTGAGTCCCAGCCTTTCTGAGAAGCCTCAGATTCAACCTAACTTAGCTCAACTGCTGTTGCAGTCAGGATTTGCTTGTTCTCCTTCCCCTCATCTCTCAAAACCCAGGCTCCTATGCTGTAATTTGTAAAATACACCTTGTCCAAGCATTCTCTAATTCAAACTGCATTTTAATCTCAGTGGTTTTGTTGAGATCATTGAAGTGATTACAGCTCGCTCTGAAGCCCTGCAATTATCTCAGCATTCTATTTGCCACTCAGTGCAATCCACATGACAGTTACAAGCACAGCATTCAGAGAGCACGTTGCAGTGAGCAGCCTGCAGCACAGCCTCCAGCTCAGCCATGAGGAGCCAACAGCCTTTCCATCAACATATTTTGATGGAGCACATCTTGATCTTGAACAGAGGAAGGGCACAAATGGACAATCTTGTCACGTGCTGTTAACATACACTTTGTGTCGCTCGGTTGAATTTGGAGAGCACAATAAAATTTGTTTGCTCCATATGTGTCACTTAACCACAGAGGGGAGGCACATGTAGCTGCCACTGTCACAGCTATCCAACTCTATCAACAGCAAACAGTTTCAATAGCATTCAAAGCCTGTGAGGATCCAAACATTTTCTCCACTGATTTTATTTGTGAGTCACTCAGAGAATCATGGAATCATTAAGGTTGGAATGACCACTAAGGTCACCCAGTCCAGCCATCAACTCATCTCCACCATGTCACTCAGCGCTTTCCTTGAACACTTCCAGGCACAGTGACTCCACCTCCTCCCTGGACAGCCTGTGCCAATGAACCACCACTCTTTCTGAGAAGAAATTGCCCCTAATATCCAGCCAGAACCTCCCCTGTCACAACTTGAAGCCTTTCCCTCTTGTCCTATTGCTGCTACCTGGGATCAGAGGCTGACCACCACCTCACCACAACCTCCTTTCAGGCAGTTGTAGAGAGTGATGAGGTTTCCCGTGTCTCCTCTTCTCCAGACTGACCCATCCCAGTTCCCTCAGCCACTTCCCTATGACCTGGCTCCAGACCCTTCACAGCTTTGTTACCCTTCTCTGGACACACTCCAGGGCCTCAATGTCTTTCTTCTAGAGAGGGGCCCAAACTGAACACATCACTCGAGGTGCAATCTCACCAGTGCCAGTGCACAGGGACCATCACCTTCAGCTCCTGCTGGCTGCGCTATCTTTGACACAAGCGAGGATGCCGTTGGCCTTCTTGGCCACCTGGGCACACTGCTGGCCAATGTTCCACCACAGACTGCTAACACCCCCCACATCCTTTTCCTCCGGGCAGCTTTCAGCCACTCTGCCCCAAGCCTGCAGTGGAGCATGGGGGTGCTGTGACCAAAATGCAGGACCCGGCACTTGGTCTTGTTGAAGTGGACACAGTAGATCTCAGCCCGGCGATCCAGGTCCCTCTGTAGCATCTTCCTACTCTCAGGCAGGTCGACACTTCCCCCCAGCTCGGCGTCGTCTGCCAGCTTACCGAGGGCGCACTCGATCCCCTCATTAATAAAGACATTACACAGGGCTGCTCTAAGCATCAGACCGAACCACAATGAGCGCGGGGCCGCACGCGGCGCGCCGCCCTACCGGCACCATGGAGTAGGTGAGCATCATCAGCATCTCCTCGCTCTCGGCGCGCACGTGCCCGCGGCGGCTCCTCCTGCTGCGGGCGGGGGGCGGGTGGCCGGGCCCGGCTGCGCCCAGCGGGTCCCGCACGGAGCCGTTGGCCGCGGGGATCCGCGCCGCCTCCAACTCCCGCAGCGCCGCGCTCAGCTCCCGCCACTGCACCAGCAGGAACAGCGTCCCCGCCGCGCTGAGCGCCGACAGCAGTCCCACGGCGGCCAGCATGCAGCGCAGCGCCCGGCCGCCCGCCTCCATCGTGCTGCGGCCCGGCGGCTGCGGCCGGCGGGAGGGATTTATGGCCCCCGGAGCCGTGGGTCGCGGGATGGGCGGGGGGGAGTGGCGGCCGCCCGGTAAGGGATACTGCGCAGTAAAACAAAGCTCCCCTTTACGTACAGGATCACTGAGATTAGAAAAGACCTCTAAGATCATCTAATCCAACCATCCACCCATCCCCACCACGTCCACTAGCCACGTCCTTCAGTGCCACATTCACCCTTTTCTTGAACACCTCCAGGGACAGCGACTCCACCACTCCCCGGGCAGCCTGTGCCAATGCCTCACACCACTCGTTCTGAGAAGAAATTCTGCCTAGCACTCCTCCTGAACACACAATGCCATTCTGCAGTGCCAGTGGTCGCTTCGCTAAGAACACAAGTAATTCACCAGCGCTCATACTCACCAACAGCACTACCTGCTGCTTCCCAAGTTCGAGCGTGGATGAACATTTTCCCAAAGTTTCCCTGCCAACCCCAGTGAGCCATGGGATATCTTCGATACAATACATTCTGCTCCTAATTAATTCATAGTAAAAATAAGAAAATTAATTATTACAGTACTCTGTTGTGAGGAACATCGCAGTTTGACTGAATGAGAAGACGTCACGAAGACCATGAAACTTGAAAGAACTCTGAGGTAGAGTTGTAGAAACGTTCTTTAAAATGCTAAAACTTTAAGCTTGAAGACAAACAGCTGCGCTTTCTCTCACTGTTGCTATTTCAAATCGATCTCAGGAAATTCACAGCCTCTGAATGCCTGGTTCCCTGCAAGGAAGAGCATCTTTCCATCTCATTCCATAACGACACACGAGACAAGAAAATTACCTCATGTCCAAAGGAGTAGGGCTCACCAACATGCTCATCTCTCTCAAGGATGGACCGGCACCATCCAGGCTTAATAGTCTCCTCTCGTTTGCGTTATAATACGGGATAACAGAGATCTCTTTGGTAGCTCACATTGTGAATATCCTACCTTACGATTTAGGAACAGGTTGCACCATCTCAAACCCATTGTGCTCAACTTCTTCCATGGCACAGTGCGTTTTTCAGCTTTCTCTGTCTTACAAAACAAAATCAGGAATCTAACTCCTTAATTAATTGGTATTTTCAGAAACAGATACAATGCTTAAAACTTAACTTGGCTATTGAAAAAACATTAACCCTATAGGGATGGAACTGCAGTACATATGAAGCACATATTTAAGTTTTGTTTCTATTAAACTTGTGAGGGGAAAAAGAAATACAACCTTACGTAGAACTTCTCCGAAGTCATTATTTCCTAAGCAAGCTTTGTTTATCATGTCATAGATATTAAAAAACTGCTTAGAATCTGTCATAACAGCAAACTAAAGCATTTTTTCTGAGAACATAAACAGAACTGCGCACCATCTGAATGCCTCCACATCCCCTCATCTTCTACCACTCCCACTTCAGGGCTTTGATTTTACATCTCCCTCTGTGTCTCCCATCCCAGTACAACACACCCAAAGTCCTGGTCCATCCATTGGCACCAGCTGCAGCACAGCCTCATTCTTGATTCCTCTGTTCCTTCTCCACAATGAAAAGCAAAGGTCCCAATGGCAGAATGATGAACAGCAGAGCAGAATGAAGGTTTGAGAACGCTGCTGCTTAAAACTGAAAAAGTACACTCAGTAACAATCTAAACCAGCATAAGAAAACGATTACCCCTAATATCCATTTGGTCCTTTTTTCCAGGTAGATCAGACAGATGCCAACAAGCAGCAGCTCAGTTATTTTCTGGCACTTCAGGAAATTGTCTTTCTTAGAGCACATCCTACAGCAAGCATGCATCATACCTGACCTGCAGGGAAGCATGGCTTATAGCAATGATGTACATTGATAGCAATGATGTACATCAGCCCAACCTATGTGGGAAGTAGAACAAAACTATCAATGTATTGCATGCAGACTGCAGGTACAATATCACATTTATTCTTTGCACAATTCCAGCTCAGTCACACAGCTGAAATAAATTGTTAGAAGATAAAACATCGCTTTACCACATGAGATATTTTTGTATCCAAATTACATGCTCTGTGTATAATAAAGAATATCACTTGATTATTCTGAGGCAGACAATGTATTCAGAGGGTGTCACACTGAAATAATGCTCCCACTGATGTTTCACTTTGCAAAAACTGTCATAACTGAAATCTCAGCTCTTTAGGCAGCTCTCCCAAGATGAAGCACACTGCAGATTGGCACACTGCTTTCACTTGAATAGCTAATGCTGAAAGATGGACTGCGTGCTAGTGATACTCCACTAGACAGATAACCAAACTTCCTCCAATTATGACATTAAAATGATGCTAAAACAGACCGTAATCTTTATGAGTACGATTAGAAAGAAGTTCACCTCTTTCCCTGATCTACTTTAAGAGAGAAAAAAAAAATCTTTCGTAGCCTCCCATGAAAACTGATATTCCATGCTATTCCAGACACTGGGTACTGGTAACTGCTGCAGCTAGATGTCCAGCATGGATTTATTCAAGAAGGACAGAAACACCAAATGCTATAGATGCCCTTTTCTCTCCATCTCTGCTATCACTGCTCAAATCATGCAACACATTGGCAGCCAAGCAGCTATAGAGTTCCTTCATTCAAATCATGGTTGCAAATCAGTATTGGCACTGAAGCGAACATTGTTTCACTGTAGCATCCAGACTCTGCACCAAACTTCATGGTTAACCTTGTCCTGCAGAACAGCCTTCAGGCTCACATCAGTGACAGCTGCCAGAACGCATTCTGCTCACATTCTGCGCGTGCATTCCACACACATTGTAGCACAAGGTTCCTTTTAAAGGTGGGGGGGGGGGGAGAGTAAAGAAAAGAAGTTATTTTTAAGAGTAAGAGGAAAATGAATTATACATAAAATAGTAGATAGAAGTGTATTCATGATATAGCCCCCAATACCACCATGATAGAAGGGCTGGATTAAGGATTAACCTCTTTAAGGTTCATTCCAACCCAAACTGTTCTATGATTGTAAGTGAAATTTATCTTAGGCTGAACAAATAGTATTTAACTAGATAAGGTTAACAATTTGAAGCAGTATTTTACATTAAAAAAAAAAAACGACCTGCATGGAAAGGTTATGAATTGGTAGATGATTCCTAAATTACTGGCTAAAAAAGCTGGATCTATAACCCAGCCCCTTTAGGTTTCTGCTGTGCATTTCAGTGGCACAAGGATATAAAGCTCTTTAAGGCATCAGCAGCAGATACCTGAAGTAGATCCCCTGATTTCATGCAACTTCTACTTTAATACAGAGTTGTAAAAATAAATACACGTATACAATGGATTCCTGGTATATTTTGGAATATCTAGACAATGATCAAAGCAAACAAAGGACCAATGAAATTCAACTTCTTACTAGGTCAGCCAAGCTGACGTTTAAGATCCAGAGCAAAATCCACAAATCCCTGCAAGCAGTGCAGCACAGAGGGTACTACCCAGTGGTGTCAGCACAGCTCATTGCATTACAACAGCCACTGGCTGCTAAAGATGGCTTTCCTGGAAAAGCGCTCGGAACTCCTAAGTATGCTATAAAGACCAAAGCTGGATCACAGAGAAGATGACTTGAGGAGCAAAGTCACACAGAGCAATTCAAGCACCATTGCTACAATTGTTCATTGATAATTTAAACGAGAGGAATAAAAGCAACTGAACAAACACATGACAAATGGTAAGTGACTCAACAGATCTATCACATCCTTGTCACAGCACTGCAATCTGAAGGCAATAAATACTACTGGAGAAACCCAGGAATTAAATACTGTATATTTATTACCAAACAAACTGTCAAACCCAACTTCTGTCTAGGTTGAAAGCAACACACAGAACAACGTCTGCTAAAGGTATTCCAATAACGCATCTCCCAGCAGTAACTCCAGTTCTGAGTTGCATGCTATGGGCCCTCACCTCACCCACCATCCATGGATTTGCCAAGGAAGCAGCGTGGATACACCACAGTGGCCTAAGGATAGCAGATTAAATGAATAAAAACAGCTGCAAATGAAGCAGAGCAGCCTTAAAGCTTCCTCTTTGCTTCAGAGGTTTCCTCTCTGCACTGCACTGGGTGTACGTTGCATCCATCGCTCCGACTTCTTAGCACCATACGCAGTGCAATCTTAGCAAGAGCTGGTTACAGCTGTCTGTGCCTCTTACTAACTTTCACTCAAAGGACTGAGCACAATCAGCGTTCTTCATAGCTTCCACATGACGTTCTGTCATTCAATTTATCTACCATTATGATCCACCGGAAATTAAAAACAGATTTTCCTATCTGAGCACTTACTCATTGGAGGTATCGCTATACACACTGTAAGGACACATCCTAAGATTCCCTGTAAAGCCAAGAGATAAATAGCACTACATGGCTTAACAAACTCATCCAGCACCTCTTACAAAGGGACGTGGGGGCTGAGTTGCCAAGCAGCCTTCCACCTGTGGAACAAGATGAACCCCGTTCCAGGAAAGATGGCTTTTCCTCTCCTGCTAATAAAGCAAGCTCAGACTTACGTGCCTGAATTTAAGGACGACGTACCCACAGCAGTATTACCTCTCCAGGAGCTTGGGATGTTGGGATAGATCTTATTCAGACACATTTCATAAAAGATCGTCTCTGTTTCAAAGGTTTTATCATCTCATCTCCAGGTAGCACACAACAGGAGTGGGAAACAAGAAGAGAAGATGGAGGTGAAATGCTTTATTAGGTTTTTATTCTTAGATTTATTACACTACAAGGAGTTTTTAAACATGAATCTTCTAAGCATACCATTTTCAGGAAAGCTGCTCGTGTAACTTAGGCACAGAATGTACACTCATAACACTATTTTGAATATTTTGCCTTACTTTGGGAGAAGCTGCAGAAGGCACTGAGTTTAGCTGGGGGAGGGAGGGCACATCACCCCCACAGCCGCCCCTGATACAAAGCCGTGCACTCCTTCATTTTCAGAAGAAGAAAAACGCAGTCTGTGCTGATCTCAAAATGGCACACGGCTGTGACACAACATTCAAGTTGTTCTGGGAATACAGGATGGAGGGGGCACTGGCAGAATGCTCGGCTGCTTTACAGGCATTGTGGCTCCTGCCCACGTCTACAGCAATTTGGCACATTCTGTGTCTGGGAAGAACCCTCTCACATCGCACTGTCTGAATTTTTATTCCTGGTCTCCAGAGGAAAAAAAGAAACCATCTGAAGATACCACAAAATGATAAATGCCACAAAGCATAACCTGGGGAATGGCACTTCTAAGTAAACAAGATAGAGTGAGAAAAACTTTTAAGAAAAAAGCCATTTTATCAGAGTTTTGATGGGCTGGGTGCTGCACTGCCTTGTGGGCACAGAGGTCTCCTTGTCAGGAAGAGGCTGGCAGCAGCCATCGGCTCTAACAATATCCTCCATTGCAGTCATACATGGTACTGGGAGGTACATTTTCCACGGCAGACAATGGAACGGCAGATTTGGGCAGCTGACCTCCAACCTTTCTGCTGTACAGCTTTTTCTACCAGAGGGCCTTTTAGGCTATATTATGCTAATGCAGAGTTTCCATAGGAGAGGAACCAGAGAGCCTAGCATAGCTATCAGTTGTCGTTCAGAACCAGCACTTACAGTTTAACAATTGATTTAATCTCAGGATAAATAAAGGAAACCAGCACAGCAACACAATTTATTTTGTTTTCTACTCAGTCACTAGCATTATATTTTCCAGCCTACTGGCTGATCCGTAGGACATTCTAGAAACACTACACTGGACATCACAGCAAAATAGTTTAGAAATTTTGGTCATTTGCCATTCCTTCTTAGTTTTTGTCATTATGATATGGAAGTGCATCCTCTGTCCACTTCTGTTCCTCCTTCTAGATCAAGATTTGGATCTTTGTGACAAAAATGACAGATCTAAAAAAATAAAGTTCTCTCTCTGTTTTCCTTTCTTCCCCTCAGAAGCACTTTGTAAATCCCAAGGCTCTTTTTTATTGCTTATCCTTTATTGAATTTATTTTTTTTTCTCCTGAAGGTGCATAAAGAGAAATCACATCAGAAACAACAATGCCCCAAACATTCAGCCCTCCCAGGTGCTTCTTTGATTCCCCACCTTTATTAGGGCATGGTTATTTTTGCACCGGCACTTGGAAAGTTTTGCACTGTTTCTGCATAAACTAGTTTTTATCAATAGAATCCTATTTCTTGCTAGCGTGCCCTCCTTATATTTTTTTCTTCTTCTTAAAACAAAGCAACTCTACAAAATGCAACATTGACTTTTTGCCTTATCAAACAACATTACTGACACTGACCCAAGGCCTTGCATTTGCATCCTGCACCTCACAATGAAAGTAATGTATATACTGGTGTACAGACACCAGCAGTGAATTTACGTAATGGAAGCGTTAACGTTTCACTGTGGAGCCTCAACATAATCACAGATGATTCATAAGTCTGACCTTTGCAGTCTATGATAATTTCTGCTTTGTCTGCATTTCACAGTTTATTAGAAAGGACATAGATTAAGCATACTTACCTCTCATGACATTAAGGTCCAAAATAATTTTAAAGATCACAGCATTTGGGAAATACTCTGAGTCACACGATGGATTCCCACAGAGCCCACAGCCAAAGAGCAATTACAGTTGTTTGGTCCATAACCACACATAACTTTTGCTTTTGCTAGCAGCTCCTTCTGCAGACAACTACAACTATTGCAGTGCTGCATAGCATGAGGCTGTAATATTCCACCAAACGTTTCACCATGCAGCATGTTGACCACATTCCACAGAACTGGCTTCAGGCCTTACAAGGTGCAGGTAATACAGAAGCTAAGAACAATGTATTTCAACTCAGAATTATTTTAAAGCAGAATTTCCAACCTGAAATTCTACTTAGCTTTAAGTTAGCTTCATTCATGTCCTTTATGGTTTACAATACCGTTATTTCTCCATAGACCACTTCAAAACATCTACTTCTATTTGCCAAAATAATGCAAACAGTAAAAAGAGGGAGAGAAGGGGAGGAGAGGAGAATTAGAGAAGGGGAGGAGAGGAAAAGGAGAGAAGAGAAAAAAGAACAAGAGGGAAAAAAAGTAAAAGGTATCACAGCATTTTAAGGGAAACTGATCGCTCACAAAATTCTCCATAAGTTTGACAGATACATGCAAGAACGTATGTAGCAGTAGAACACACTTTCTGAAAATCCATCTTCTTGCACAAGCAATCAGTTCTAGGCACAGAACTTACTTTTGCAAATCTGCAGGCCTTCAAGCAGAGGTGGGCTGAGAAAGAAGTTAGGCACAGAGAGAATGCTCTGAACCCTGCCCACTTCAGAGCGCATGCACTCAGGGCCGCTCTCTTCACAGAGCAATCGGTACCATTAGCAAAATAAGCAGCAGCACTTGAAGGAGCAGTTAAGAGGTTTCAGAACAACTAGAAGCGATTGGTCGCACTTTCAGTTGATTGCTTTGTACCTTCTTTACAAGCTAAACTTGAGTACTGCGTATTTGTATTCCGCTACAGAAATACCTACAGTACCTTCAGCGCTGGAACTGTTCTGTTCCATAAGCACTCTTAAAATGTCTGCTTCCACTGCTGGCACTGCATGCACAAGAGGTTTGGCTACATTTTCCACCTAGCAGAAGTTTAACTTGTTTTTGCTTGTTTTTTTGGGGGGGGCAGGGAGGGAGGTTTTTTGTTTGTTATTTAACTTTTGGTGGAAATCATCTCTAGTTCTTAAAAATAAAAATGCTTAAAACTTCCTATAATTTATGCAAGTGACTATTGGAAAGGATTCCATTTGATACAACAGTATGATGTAGTATGACTATAATAATCAAATAACAAAAATTTGCCTGAGAAAGTCAGGAATGCTTTCCTGCGAGTGGCACTGAAAGATGGTCAGTCAGTTCAAGCTGCTGAAGGGAGAAGATGGGAGTCCAGCAGCCCTAATGGACTGGTGTGTCCTACCATGCCTGGAGGGATCCCAACGAGTAGGAGAGCAGTGCCAGCCCCTTAGAGAACACAGTGCTTATCTGGCTGAACAACAAGGCCCTAGATCTCAGGAGTCCTGCAAGGTTCCAGTCCTATCTTTCTTCTTTAAAAACAGGCAAAGCGGCTGGAATTGAAGTACAAAGAAAGCTCAGAGAGGCAGATAACCCCAAACCTCAGCTCCTTGTGAATAACAAGAAATACTTGGAAAGCATGAAGATTACTTCAAAGAAATTAAAATGGGGGGAAATGGTTTAAGTTCCACAGAATGTTCTCTGTCTTCCTTGGTCCTTTCAAGCTCAAGCTCTCTATCAATTTTATTGCAGTCATTCCACGGGCAGAGTGAAAAAAAATCTGAGACAGTGCTCCCTAGTTCCTGCACATCCAGAAAGGGCAAATTTTTCATGTACCTCTTCCTTTTCCTGGCCAGCTGCAATTCCAACTCAGGAATAGGAAAAACCGTAGCTAAGCTGAACAGCTAACAAGCTGCAAGAAACTGTAGATGCCCAGAGAGTAGATTCAGAGTTTGTCTGAGATGACACATCCGCGACCTGTTCCTGTAATACTTCATTACAGCTGCTTCTGTGTGCGGCAAGAACACACTGTTCCCATCTTCACAACCACCCGCACTTCTTGAATTAACAAGTGTAAGCCTACCATAGTCTGAAGATCTGAACTTATGGATATTTTTCTCCTATTAGTCTCTCAGCACATTGTTAACTCTTTCCATTTTGACTTACACTGACTGTTTTTTAACGCCGTTTTATCAGTTCTGATGTGGACAGAATGAGAAGATTTGGGAGGAAGTTACTGAAAAAAATGCAGCTTACTTTTTTACAAGGTTTACATCCTCTTATCAGGCAAGAGCAGTGTTTGATATAAGCTACCTAATGTCTGTTCCAAAAGGCAACAGCAACATAATCCTGCAATAATATATTTTTTGCTTTTGTTTCGAGGATCTCAAAGACCAGCGCATCCACTTGGCCCTCACTCATGCAGGTAGACAGTTCTCTTGTAACATTTAGCATTCTGATGTTACATATTGCCACAGTGAATTACATATTTTGATCAGCAACTAAAATATTTATGCACCAAAGCCACTGTCATGTGCGTGAAGCCACTCCTGTAGGCTTAGAATTGCGAGTTTGGGGCAACTACAAACCTAAAAGAAAAGCTGAGCCCACTACCCCGGTGCAGCTACACACTTACGTAGTCTTCACAGAAGGAATGGTTTTGGTAAAGCACAGAGCATACAAACACTAACGGAGACCAAATGCAAGTGGCTCCTGAAGAAGCAGCAGTCATAAATAGTACTCACTAGTGAGGTTTTTTCTGCATTTGTTCCAGACAGACGCAACAAATAAAATACTTCAAAAAACCAACAAAACACCTTCAAGGTCATCATCTCCAAAGACTTGCATCTATCTCAAGGTGGTACAGACTGAGACGCTTTCTGATTGTACTTGAAGGTATGATGAGCCTCTCCCAAAGCTTTTCTTTCTTTCAGCACCCTTTAAACACTTCTAGAGAACTTAGGTTCTGAGGACTTATCCTGCAGCTAGGGGAACCATGTGGAAGTCTGCTTTAAGAACACTGCACTGAGCACACAGCAGTTTGATCATTACATGCAATGTAATGATGCAGTAGCAGCCACCCCATCTGCTCAGCAACTATGCACAACAGTGTTACAGCACGCTCATGCACAAACCTTCTCGTTGCCATTTAAAGAGGCAGAGATGTGAGATGGAAGCCAAACTTCTTCACCAAGTAGAGAACTTCACAGATTTACCATGAGATATCCCCACAGCTTTTCCATTGGACAGAAACAGATGGAGCATCTGAGTACACAGATACTCACAGTAGTCTTAGCTCTATTAGTAGTATTTGATAATTAACTTGTTTAGGATAACAGGAAAACAGTACACATGAGAGGTTAAGAGAAAAGGCCCAAGCAAAATGCCTCAATAAAAAGATTATATCATCCTTCTTGCAGAGCCTACAAAAGACAGATAGCCACTACTGCAAACACATGAATGGTGGGAGGAAAGGAGAGGGAAGTATTACATCTGTACTTGCCTACTGCCAATACTCTTCACCTAGCCAATGGTTTGGGCCAATCTCCAAGGTGCAGCACTGAGCTAGATGGTTCTTCAGCCATGCAACCATACAGACGTCTCTGTCTCCTTCTGCCCTGAATAACACGTAGCAGATTAGGGACAGATGCACCAGAGGCTATTCATCCTTGCTGTAAGGACAGCATTTACCTCATGCCCTACTGACTGCAGTAAGACCATCAGGCCATAAAAAAAATTAAGCCCTAAGCTTTACCCTATCCTACCAGTTTCACAGTACTGAAAGTATTTTGTACGTGGTAATTTTGTCTTCACTGTTTTAACTGATTTTTTTTCTATGCTGTTGCAAGATCTGGTTTGATCCCTTTTTATTCAAGCAATGTTCTAACTGACATTATCACATGAGCCACGGGGTCTGTGCAAGGATATGGACTCTCCTGCTCAACCACGGAGAGCATTTTGCATCCTCTTATCACAAAAGTCTATTGTAAAATATTTAGGGGAAAAAAAAAGCCTTATTTTTATTGTATAAAACAGAACTTTGTTAATTCACTGAATGCCTACTCAGGCAGTGAAGAATTTGCAGTATTTAACTATAGATCTTTGTAGTGAACAACAAGTCCAATCATTCTGGTTGCATTATACAGAGTTCCGGGAATTCTTTGGCTTGAAAGAACTGAAATCCATTTTCTCTGGCATATGGAAATAATATTTGATTTAAAGATATATCCCACAGAAGTCAGTCTTGACAAAACCCAGTTTGAATGTAAACAAGCATTTTTACATTGTTTAACCTTTCTCATGCTCTCTTCATGACCATTTAAACCGTCTCATTGCTGCTGAACTACAATTCATGCACAAATTCTTTTTGTCACCGTGCAGATACAAAGCTCTGACAGGAGACCCAACAAAACATTACCAAATGTTCCATTTTTAGAAATGAGTCCTTTTGATTAAACAAATGATTATGGTACAAGGAATCAATAATTCCATTGTGTGGGAAACTGGCTAGATCTTTGACTCCCTTAAACCTCAAGTAACTCGTGCTAACAAAGAAAGAATCTATAATGGTTTCACCTTTCTTATATTTACTTCTTGCTTTACCAAACATTTCATTCTGAGGCTTTTAAAAATAACACGATAAATTAGGTGGTTTATTCTTACTATTTGCATATATAATAAAGAATATCTAAGGATATATGTGCTTCTAAATTTAGCTAATCTTTTTTTCTGTTATTACTATGATTTAGCAATATGAAAGTAATACCTTCCAGAGCACTTTTTCTAATAGCTGTGGTATTCTCTAATGCTACAGACTGACATAACATCTTATAAAACAAATAAGCAAGTTCTGCACGAGTTGTTTTTCTTAGTTACTAAAGCCAAAGCAACACTGCAATGAGTAAATCCGTTCAAAGCCACAGGAAAGGGCTGGAACTCTCTTTGGTAACTTTCTTATGCTGGTACATAAAGCTCTTTTCATTTGGTATCCATGGAATAACCCATCCTCTTCAAAACTGACCATTCATATTAGTTTGCCCACATTAAAAATCTGTAGGTAGTATACCACGAAATAGATCGAAATCGGCCTTGAGATCTAGTTCCTCCAAAACATAGTTTACAAGTAGTAAGAACATAGAATTATATTGTTAAAACAAAATTATATGTATATATTAATGCTTGACTTCCCCTGAATTTTTAAGCAGGCTTAAAAATTGAAAACAGCTGTCATCTCCTTTGGAAATCAAAGAAAAAAATTTTAACAAACACTTCTAGAACATAAGATAATGACTGAACCCTAATGCACAGCACTGTGACCAGCTCTAAATACAAGACACAATAGAATTGCTCACTGAAGTTCTGCCCATTTCTGCTTGTACTTTTGATTTCAGGAAAATTATGCAGTGAAATGAGTCTGCAAACAAGTCTCTGCATAATAAATAGATATGGAAGGGTGTGTGTACATGGAAAATGAACAAGAGTTCAGTCTTCAGACTGCAATTATTTTGACTTCTGATTGTATAAGCTGCGTAACTTCAATGAGGTCGCAGTCATGCCGGAAGCATTTCCCAATGAATTCAGTCCTTATTCTCCAAAAATGTCTGCATTCATTATTTATTTATTTATTTTAGAAAGGCTTCTCAGAAGAGATTTCACATTCATCAAAACTCTTGGCCTCTTCCAGCCTTCTCCCGAGTTAAAAATATTCTATCACTAGAACTATTGTGCATAAATCTTAAATACCTTTGTTCCAAGTGAGATCGCAGCCGCTTAGAACCAAATCTCTTCTACCACTTGATGGGCTTTCTAAGTAAAAGTGCTAGGACTTATTTTACTTATTTTTCTTAAACGCTGATGCTAAAGCCTTGAATGAGTCCATAAAAAGAATGAAAACACTTTATAAGAAGTGTTTACTTGGCCTGACAGCAAGAGACAAGGATGAATAACATTTTTATGCCACAGGACATGACCCGGTCTTGCTAAAAGCAGCCTTGAGTAACTGGGCTTTCTTAACTCAGCAGCACTGAGCAAAAAGACGATTTTGATCTATTTCTCAAAACACTCCATTGGAAATCATAGAGGTAAACTTCATAGAAGAGGCAGCTGAGTCAGAATTTGTCGTATCGTAAATTGAGACCCTGACTTCAAACTTTTGGTGGTTTTTCAAAACAGTATCACACACAAGTACCTTATTCAGACTTCCGAGTTAGTCTCATCTTTTAATCACATCACCATCCTTTTCTATTGAATTCTGTTCATTATTTCTGCTTCCTGCAACTGTTTAATGCAATTCTTCGAAACATTTAATCTTCACACACTACATTTATTCAAGTTGACCAAGGCTACAGCACGACAAAGCAGAGAATCCGGCCTTCAGTACGCATATTAATTCTGAAGAGTTACTAGGCCAGTTGGGAATATAAAGGAAACAGTCTACACACAAATATGGAGGATAGCCATTACGATCTTCGTAGTGTTGGTGCAGGATTGTATCTCATGAAATGTTATCTACAGCATTGGCCTTCTCAATATCAGAATGAAACGCTTGAACTTCTCTTCCTTTCTGTTAGAACTCATTAATAGACTTAAATGTGCAAGGCAAAAAATTAGTATCATTTCTGATAGTTGCACTTCCATTTAAATGCCACATCTATTTCCTTGGTATTTAAAGCCTTCAATTATGATTAAACTTTACTTTTCTGTTTTGCTATCCAGTCACAATTCTAATCAGTTCTAGACATGTGTACCTCTATTGCTGGCAGCTGATATACAGAGCTGTAGAGGTAAAATTACAAAATTCTCTTTTCAATAGCAATGGCCCCTGATCTATTACAAAAAACAAACTTCCATCTCTAAGCAACTGATCTCTTAGCAACAAGAAGCACCTGCATAAAAGATGCCACAGAGAGTGATCACCAGAAAACCTACTCAGATCTTTAAAAGAAGAACATCAGTAAGAAAGATAGCACTCTTCACTGGTAAAATCCAGAGGAGGACGCAGGTAAATTTTTAATTCATATGCTGTATTTTCTTCAGACCGTGTGAATAGGACATTACAGAAGTGTGCGTGTGATTTTTTAATTTTGTTTTTGTGGAGTAAGTATACTTCCTGCTGATTTGATTTGATTCGACTTTCTGTAATTAACTTTGTATGGGTGATATGTTGTCGGTATCCAAATAGATTTTTTGACTGGAAGATCTGCAGGTTTTAAAGCAAATTCTTGGCGTTAAAATACCAAACTGTTAAATATATGGTCATTTTTCTACAAAGTTTCTTTTTTAAAAAAGAAAGTACAACATTCTTGCTGAATAGTAATCCTTAGAAACTTTCCACCTCATTCAAACCTTCAAAGTGCTTCTATTGCATCAAGTACTACAACTTTTTAGTTCTTTCAGGTACGAACTCTGCTGATTTGAAAAAGAAAAAAGAAAACATGTCCATTGCCTCTGTGGTCTCTAATTTCACTTCAGAGTGGATTGAATTTTGCTCCATTCACTACACTTCATGTAAAGATGCAAAGCATGACAAAGTTAAGGTATGATACATAGGAGAGAATGGACACTGACAACTGTTAAAGACAAATAGCAAGTTTAGCTGGAGCTAACTTTTGTGAGCAAATTTGGAAAAACCAGCATTTCCAGGTTTCATTGTCATAGGAGGGAAAAACTGAATTATTAGTGAAGTTAAAAAAAAAAATCATGAAGTGGAACAAGTCTGGAAATGGTTTGTTCTCTCATGACTTGCTCTAGCTTGGTTAGCGTTTGCTGTGGGGAATCTTTCTTTAAGCTTCTGCATCTTAGCTAATAATTATTTCTGATAATGAAAGTTATCTGAAACTAATATGATTTGAGAGTATTCACACATTCTTCTTAATCTTGCTTTTTCCTCAGAAATGTAGGTAAATTTTCTTCCAGGTTAATTTACATACTTTGATAGAATATTTGGTATTTCTAGCCAGAAGAAGTCAAGAACTGGAAAGTTACTTTTCTTACATAGCTATCCCTTCTGTGTCAACTAACTTTCTGCTTATGTGGGTTAAAGTACATGCTAGCAATAGGAGTATCACAGCAGAGATGTAATTGTGGCACAAAGAGCTGCCTTCAGTCTGCCAAATGACAAACAAAGCCACCTGCCTAGTAGTGATAGCAAACTTGTAACAGTTATATGCAAAAAAAAAAAATAATCCAAAACAAAATCAACTCTTTACTAGGTCTACTTTTGCACTCTCATAACAGATCTGATGGAAATGTTAGAGAAAACATTCTCGTGTCTAACTACAACTCATTTTCTGGTTTTGAGTACAGTCAGAGCTTCTGGTGTTCTAAGGGAACTTTTGAGGTAGAGAGGCAGTAATACAGAGCCTTCGCAACACTGCAGAAGTTTGTTTCTCTCTTTACTTCTTTTTGATGGTGTACGTGCACTGACATACTTATTCTGCTTCAGAAGATGTATGTTCCAAACGAAACTCTTTCACTTTCTAATGCAGATAGTACTTTTCATAGACATTATGTTGGTTCCTAAGCAACAAGGAGACCCTTTGTGAAAGGTATAAGAACTAGCAAGTTATTTTTCCAAATCATGTCAGACTGCAATTAAAAGCCCAGAAGAGGACATGGTCCAAGATTTAATTTCAGATCATTATTCTTCTGAAAGAGAAATCCCAATTCAAATAATTATAGATTGTTCAGGAAGCAGAAACTCTTATTGTACAGTCAACTGGGCAGCACAGAGAGTACCTTGCCTCACATGTTCACATTGTATGAATAGCTACAAGAAAATAGTACACATATTGTCCAGAAACAGGGAGAGAACTCCTGAGCTGGATATGATTTGACCACATTTTTGCTGAAATCACAACACCAAAAGCCCATTGCAGAAGCTTCAAATGGCTCCTCCGTGACATCTACATGCTAGGTGTGATGGAACTTCCCAGCCACACCAATTCTAGACCACTGACTCAAACCCTAGAAATGGCTGAAAAAGGTAACTATAGGCAGTGCATTTGTTCCCTAACGGGCATATTTTAGCATAATTATACTTCTGTTGTTGTGCAAAAGAATTGATGGACTTTCAAGGGAACAAGACAACTCTCTGTATCAAGGTTTGTCCGTGCCGTGTATGTAGTACATCCAGTAATAACTACCCACTTCGGATTAATTCTTCAGAAGGAATGTAACTGAGCAACAAAAAAGGTGTATTCATTTTTGTTCTACACAAAGGTGACCACTTCTACAGTAGTAGTGCAAATGACTTCTTATTCTACAGCTCAGATGTTAATTTACTATTTTACAATAAATTCCACCATTTGAAGGCAGTGTTGAAACAGTCATATGAACTCCTTCAGCATGAGCTCTATTAAAGGAATCTGATGTGCAGAGACAGCTCTCATCCTATTTTAAGTGCTATAATCCCTATACAGCAAACCACTTGCATGGAGAAGTCTGAAGCTTTTCAGTCTGTATGAAATTGTCAGTCTTAACTGGGTGCAAACTGACCATATCTACAATCAGCTACTAGTAAGAGAGGGAGGCTACAGTGTTTTATGTGGAAAAATGAAGACTTACTAGAACTGCATAATCCAACAGTTATTTCTGTGTGAAGTTGGTCAGTTTAAAATTTCACTTTTGCAAACTGTTTAGTTGAACTTCAGTTAAACTGCTTCAGACACTGTAATGGGGCACTAATATTTGGAGATTCATAACAAGCAGCAGGTTCTTCCCTATGTCCTTCCTGACAGCTGAAATACTGCTGAGGAAAGGATTCTAGGACTCAAGAATGGGTCTTCAGGAGTTTTCTGGTACTCTTATGAGCTCCTTCTCAAAATTATTAGTAAATTTTAGCATATATTCTACATATTCTGTAAAATATTCTATATTCTGTTTTTCTATGAACTACATACACAGCTTGCCCTTCTATTGACGTAGCCATTAAGCACCAAGCTCTAGCTGTAAGGATGGGGATTCATACAGTTTTTACTTAGATACATAGAATTCTTTACTGTGGAACCCTGTTGTCGTTCACTGAAACACCTTTTGCAGAGGAAAGTACTTAACAGAACCCAGATTATTCTCACAGTATTTCAGTCAATTCTTAAAGATCCATGATCTATAGGTCCCTCTGCTGGCAGGTGCTTCACAGCTGTTAAACTCTAAAATTACCTGTATGCACATCCAATTAATTTATGTCACAAAAGCATTTCCTTATAAGCTTCTTTCCTCCCATTCTCTGACTTTAAAAGCTTCCTTCCACCACCTTCCCCCATTTAAGCAGTAATCAGAACCAACAAAATCCTCTTATCAGACAAATACCTCATCCAGCTGCAAGGGAAAGAAAACCACCCACCTAAGATTTCAAGATCAAATAGGCAAGAATAGTGAAAGCTTCTTCCACGCACCTCAGCTGTGTTCCATTTCTGCTTACTATCAAAGTTTACTTACTGAATTTTTAGTTTTTCTTGAGTGATTTTCTTCATAGAAAATGAGTATAAGCAGGACAAGTAGTTCAGCTGAAGTATTTGCAGGCTGATTTTTCCATCGCCAAGCTGACTTTCCCAACAAAAAAATATTTGGAAATTCCAAACCTGGAAGTGTTCTCGGATTGTATTTATTAAACTGGGGCAAAGAATTTCTCAGTACAAGTAGTGTCAATTGCTTGTTTTAAATACTAAGGGAGCCACATTTTCTAACGCTTCATTGTGTTTCAGACAGGTTCCAGAGTATAAAATGGATACAAATAAAAGACAGTGCCTTCACTACATTTCATTAACATGACAGTCAGGTTCAGGATATAAGAATGATAAATCTAACAGTAAGGTGCACACTGATGTAGCTATCATATCACGGAGGGAAAAAAAAGATAAGACTATACTCTCACTAAAACCCTGTAAAATGAAGTCAGATCCAGAGAGAAAGTAATAAGGAAGTGAATTTATGTGCCTGAAGCTTAGTCATTTCTATATGCTGTAAGCTCAGTGAAAGGAACTGGATTAAATAAGACCACTCTATGATTCTGTCTACACATACACATAAATAGTAACGAACAGTCCTCTATGCAACTTAAAGCTAGCATTTTCACTTGTATCATTATGGAAACATTACCATTAGTGCATAGCAGTATTTATTGGTGAAAGTAACATACTGTTATGTGATTTAAAAAATGTTTCTGATTACAAAATCCTTTTTCAGAACATGCATGACAGTACAACAGCTGAACATGTACAGCATATGTACATATCACATGAGGGATACTGCTAGCTATTGGAATTGTGCGCACATTTCTGTCACCTGGCATACCGTGTCTTGGTCAACGTGGACCACAAAAAATACAAAGACTTTAATAGCAATTATCCAGAATACAGGAACATTACATACACCTGCAATGTTTTGAGCCACTGCTGCTCCCTTCAGCATGGTTTTGTCTGTACTATAAATATTTTGCCTGAAAACACCAATTTCTCACTGTCTAGAAAGCACCTATCACATTCTTGGCATAGTTTAATATGATGATAGCACCCAGAGTTACTACAAAGTTAGCTGTTCTTTCATCTGCAAGACCAAATCACAAGATAAAAGAGAGAACGCTTGCTGAAAGTAAGCCCAACAAAAAGCTTCCTATTAAGGAACTACATCGGTGCTGGGAGGAACAAAGAAAACATTTTCCTTTTTCTTGTTAGAGCAGAATTAAGAAAACGTTTTACCTTATTACAGAGCAGACGCGAGCTGCATCTCTCTGTGGCTATGCAAGATTTTCTCACTCATATCATCACATCCTCCTTCTTATATGTTGTGATTTAAAACCAAAAATTGGCAAAATATTTTCAAAGCAATCCTTCTGTTCCTGCCATACGTCCCAGAGCTGTCCACCTGCTTGCTGTTCCATGCTGCTCAAAGTGCTGGCTACTACCTGAAGGACCAGATAGTCCATGGTCACGTTTGTTACAGCAGAAACTAATTTTCTTGAAGTGTCCACCAACAGAATCACTATAAAGAAATGCAATACTTTGTACTCCACTCAAAGGTTGACTATTATATATATACATATATATATATATATATACATATATATATATATATATATGTTCCTTCAAACAAACTCCTGTATCTACAGCATGAAAAACTAATGTAAGCTTTCTGGAAATTCAAGTACTAACACTAGAGGCATGCAGGAAGGAAGGAGGCTAAGAAACAGAGATAAAAGCCCATGGGTGAACTCATTCAATGCTTCCACGTGTGCTGTGAGTTTAATTTCTTGTGTTTTGGTTAGCAATTTGCAAGGAGTAACCCTCAGTACTGGCCAGCCAAGCCAATGCTGGAGATGAAAGGTCTGAAAGCCAAAGCATCTAAGTGTGCTTCCATATCAAGGTCAGAGAAGCTTTGTTATTTCCAGCCAAAGAGAGTGTCTGCTGCATGTCTCTTTCAACTTGTGATGTAGCCTGTCCTGGCAAGCGGTCCAAGTCAGTCTCATTATAAAACACAGCTACCTCGGAGGTAATTTGCTCATTTACAGGGCCTTGAGCAGGTTGAAAGGTACCAAGCAGATCTGAATAGAGCATTGAGCTTTAAAAAACTCTGCTTCTTTTCCCCTTCTCTCTCTCCCTCTCTCTCTCTCTAAAGCAAAGCAGAATCATTTGGAAAAGATGATATCAGAAACTTTGAATCCACTGAACTACTTCACCAGCCTGGTACCAGACTTGATGCCAGTTGCCACAGTGCCTATCATCATTCTCATCTGCTTTCTGTTTCTAATATGGAATCATGAAGAAACATCATCAATACCAGGTAAGGTAACTCCAAGGTATTGCCTAACAGCTGCCGAAGTATTTCTGTTGTTTTTTGAATGTAAATGAGGAGGGAATGCTGAATAATAATTGTACACAGCAAAGTTTTCTAATAATAGTGCAGATGTTAAAGTAACCAGTGGAAGAAATCAGGCTCTATTTAACCTTATCACTTCCCTAACAAACCTGGCCTAGCCATATAAATACATCATTTTGTTTTGCTTCTATTGTGTATATGCCAGAAAGATACAATGTCATCTGACAAATTCTACATGTTCATGTTTTCACGTGCATTATAAATTCCTACTTTTTATGTGTTGCATGCTTAAAGCTCACTGAATTATCCGCACTAGAAGCAAGCAGTACTATCTGGGAAATCAATTAGATTTTAGCAGATTTTTGCCTTTTACAAACATTGTAGAGGCAAGTTAAGCACCCTGTGAAGAAGAAAAACCTCCTTTTAAAAAGGATTCATTAGCCATGCTAATTCTGTAATGTTCTCTCTGCTTTCTCCTTTTTGTTGTAAGGACATTCGGTGCTGAGTAACTGTAGGTTGTAGCTGATAACTTTAAGTGCTTATTAATCCTTTCTTAGCTCCTATTTCAGCATGTTGTTTTCATAAATTCACAGCACTAAAATACTCTTTCCTCTAAATATCTATTTTCTCACTCTAGTATTAATGACTAAGACAAATATAATTACATTAAAACAGATTAAATTATATTTAATTATATCACGAGGATATTCAACTTTATAGGGCTATTGCCAAGATCACTCAAATGATCCATTAAAATCACAAATAAGTTATATGTATTTGTTCTACACCACTTCTTTCTGGTGTCTAGCCATTGTTCATCCAATTGTAAGCAATCTCAAAGCAACGGTTTGAAGTTGCATAAAGAAATACTGAATTTTATTTGCAGTATTCACACTGAATGGCTTGCAGGTTTTCAGAGATAATAAATGAGATTCCAGCAATGCAGGCGCAAGTTTCTGTAAGACAAAACTTCAGAACGGGATTTTATGTGGTGCCCAGTGCAAACCTTGACCATAATGCAAAAAGGACAACGGGGTGATGTTTGGTGACATATTCTTGCCCGTGAACGCTGACAAGAGAAAACTGTTCTTATTTTTCCCTTAGGGCCAGGATACTGCATGGGAATTGGGCCTCTCATTTCACATGGGAGATTCCTCTGGATGGGAGTAGGTAAAGCCTGCAACTACTACAACAAGACATATGGAGAATTTGTGAGAGTTTGGATCAGCGGTGAAGAAACATTTATAATTAGCAAGTAAACCCTTATTTTCTATATTCAATAATATGAAAAATTTGTTTCATAGATTTAACGTTTTTGCTACTTTTTTTTTCTGATGTAGAATTGAAATAATTGCTTTACAGAATTATCATAACAAAATCCTTTTATTTCCTATTGTTCACAGATCTTTTTCTAATCTTTTGTATCTTTAGAGACTCTATTATTGAGATCTCTACTAAAGACTACCACTGGATAGATTCTCTCGTTTTCTAAGTGGAAAGGAACATAAGGTATTATGACCCAATCCTAAAAGAGGCTTACAACTTACTATTCCATTTAATATTAGGGTGACACATTACACATGAATGCTGACTGATTGACTGCCACGCAGCTTTAAGCAAAATTTTAGTTTCCTGAGTTAAGATTCTCCTTAAAATGAGAGTAATGCTTGAAGATTATGGCTCCAATTCAGCAAGGTAATTAAGCAAAAGCAGCATTATAGGATCATGAGTAATTCCACTGCAATTACTGAGATTACTCCTAGAATTCAATTACACACAGTACTAAAAAAAAAAAAGCACAGTAGTAAAAGATTTACTGTGCATAATGAATAAAAAAAAATTATTAGCAATATCAATCAATGCATATTCAGCTCTCATTATGTAAAGTTTTATGAAAGACAATGCAGGAAAGACAACTCTTACAGGATTTCCCAGGAGTGCTGCTAAGAAACAAAGCTGTAGATTCTTCAGATTTTACAGGCTGTTTCTTCAGGTATCTTTTGCTTAAAAGCATTGACATCACATGGAGAATACCTAACTTTTTAAAAACAAATATTTTTTTCAGAGTTCTTTATAAATTCACTCCAAAACTAAACAATATCCCGACTTCTGTAAGTGTATACTCCTCCCTGTCTCGACTCCAATTCCTAGTCCATATTCGTTTATTTGTACCACATAACCTATAATCTTCACACCACTGCTTATGCAAAACCATGATGAAAACGCAGCACTGATGAAATCATTAACAAAATTCCCATTTATTTTGCCTAGCTGAAAAAAAAGAAATTTTATTAACCCATTGCAATTTGGTCCACAGAGAATGCAAAATAGTTTAGAACCTTATTATTTCATTTCCATCTGTGCTCTGATTTTCCTTCTTTTTTGTTAGCTTTCATTTAATCAGGTTTTCATCATGTTGGCATTGCTAAAATGCTAGCTCCCTCTAAAGGAAATATCTTACAGCAATAAGGTTAGTCACAACCTGTTGGCCAACATATTTGAAAACAAACCTTGTAAACTGTAAAAACAGAAATATGTATATGCTGGATTTACCCATATTTCTATCTAGGAATATATTCATCCTATGTATTTGGCTTTAGAAAAAAATCTTTTTTCAATTTAATATATTTTTGTATGAATAATTCCACTTGATTATATTATGATGCTGCATAACAAAAGATCCAGCTACATTTAGGCTTTCTGTACATGTCCAGGAATGACCAAATAGCTACTGAATCATAGCTGAAGTTTAGCATGCATCATGATGAAGTTATGAACAGCCTGGTTAATTTTATTCATCATAGAGAAACTGAAGTCTCACAACACATATACTAATTGCGTTGAAGTAAATAGAATGTCTGTACTCTTTAACACACTCAACGGAAAGTAGGAATCATAATCCCTTAAATCTACCTACCATGTTACTGCCTTTTTCTTACTCAAGGAAGTAATTGATAACCCCAACTGACTCCAAATATGATAAATTATTTGCAGCAAACCCCTACATACAAATTAGAAGGGTAGATGAATGGATAGATTGATTGACTTATAGATAGAGATATACCATTCTTCCCAAAACATTGGCCAAGGATTACAGAAATCGATAGGATACAATGGTTGATACTTCTGGAAATGCAGGCAATCAACTGCAGTGAATGCTATCATAAAAGGAACAGAAATGTACATGGATGTAAAACACATCATCTTCAGTTCCACTGCTTCATTTTTTCATGGTATGTATGTTATCCATCATATTTTGCTCAGAATGTAACCTGCAATTTTCTAGGGCAGTGTTACTCAGCCTCTGGTATGAATACTTGAGGGTCTAAGTAGTTCCTCTGTAGTGATTTCAAGAAGCACACATCAGCTGTTAGTAGGACTGAGTTATATACGTCCATCAAAAAAAAAGAAATCCAATATCAAAATTAAAAGAAATCAATTTAAACCACTGATCTAATGTTAGAAAAAGAATTTCACTATGTAAGAATGTACACATCTGTCACTACTTTACGTAATTTTCTAAAACATCTGGTACTGGTTATTGCTGGAGTATATGTGTGGATCCCTATTAGAAATATAAGTTACAAAAGTACAAATGCTATTCACATTAAAATCTTTTGGTGACCATTTGTTTTTTAACTGAAAAAATAGGTTTAAATCCAGATAAAATACACTGTTGCTCTACTATAAATTCTGAAGCCATTTAATCATTTTTTAATTACGTAATAGAAGCAACAATGTCAAGCATAAACCAAGAATGCAATCAGCACTTCTGAGAGTATCAGAAAAATATTCTATGTATAATCTTTGAAATTGCATTTTATTGTTTTGTCTTCTTTTCTCCCCACTTCTCTTTCCCAGATCCTCAAGTGTATTCCACGTAATGAAACACTGGAACTACGTTTCTCGATTTGGGAGCAAGCTTGGATTACAGTGCATTGGCATGTATGAAAATGGGATTATATTTAATAACAACCCAGCACACTGGAAGGAAATCCGACCCTTCTTCACCAAAGGTAAATCAGCACACATTCACACACCGCGCCCCTCTATCACATGGTCTGTTTCTTTCTGAAATGTTGTGTGTCCTTTGGATAATTGAACTAGAGGGGCCAGTTCTCCCTTCATGATCTCAAAACACTTTTTCACACGTTCTTTCACATTTACTGTGTTTGTTATGGTATTTGAAAAGAAAAAAAAAATGATGCCTACAAATCATGTATAAATATAATGGAAATTTCAAGTCCAGTATTCACATTAGCTCAGCTGGCACTTCTATGAATGTATTTAGCAGATTCTGTCCAAGTTTCTTTCCATACTTCCTATGATACTCAGGCCTTTCCTACTTGATTTTGCAATTGAAAACTATCAGCAGCTCTGTGCTGGCTGAAGACAGCAGAAAAAAATAATTTCTTTCCTACTTATTCCTAGAAGTACTAGTTCTCTCAATTTACAACCCAGACAGCCTCTCTTCTCAGTTGCAAACGTACAACCTCTTTCCACATGTATTTGATAAAATAACATACTTCAGGCAATTGCAGAAGTTCTTACATGGAAAAGAAATTTAATTAGAGTACCTGGGGCACTCAGCACTGAGTCCATTCCAGCTAAAGCTTGTCATAAAATCCCACTGAATTACACAGCAGAAGAACATTCTTGAAATGAAATGACAAAAAATATCCCTTATGACATTATCTCCAGCATCCATAGGTGAACAGACTAATATTGGCTAATGCACAGTGTTCTACTAGAGCAAGCTTCAAAACGTCCATGGCAACACCATAGGTTGCCAACAGCCTATTGCAAAGCTTCCTCCTTTACTCAGGAGATGTGTTCCCAGAAATTCCGGTTGTCCTCCCTGTGAGCCCCCAAGCTAACACCCCTGCTCGGTGTACCTGTGAGCGAGACAGGCTGCCCACAGTGCCTGTACAGAGGATATATACCTCCCACACCAAAAAGTAGCACAAATAGTGCCAAACACTTAACATGGCATGAACCTAGCACTAAATACAAAGTGGCTAGATGCAAGTGAAGCTTGGTCTTCGTGTTTGTTGCCATTCTAACTAAAAATGCAGAATGATTTTATTCCAGTCACTTAAACTACGTGTTTGTTTTTTTTTTACTAACATCATAATTGCTAGCAAATTAGTAATAATGTATAAAATTTAATCAAGCTTTTTATCATCTTGCACCTATGTATTTACAGCCCTGTCTGGTCCTGGTCTTGTGCGCATGATAGCCATTTGTGTTGAATCAACAATTGTTCACCTGGACAAACTAGAAGAAGTGACCACTGAAGTAGGAAACGTCAATGTGTTGAACCTCATGAGACGGATCATGCTTGACACATCTAACAAGCTCTTTCTAGGAGTCCCTTTGGATGGTACTAACAGCTTTATTTTATACTTCATGTGCATAAACAAGAAATGTTCATTGACATCTCTTAGAGTTATTGTTTCAGAGAACAGAACAAGGACACACTATTACATCACTAAATGATTTACTGAAATTGATAAGTAATTCTAATCATGAGAATATTTTTGGATCAAAAAGTATATATTTAGCTTTTTACATCTAAAGAGGTTTTTATGCTACAATCCCAATCATTATTGCCATGTAAGTATCAAAAACCTTCCCACCAAATGAAATGATTGCAATAAAAATTAACCCAATCTTCTCTCTGATTCTTTCACCCTCAAGCCCGTTTGACCGAAATAATGTTACGATACACAAATTAACACATTTCAATACACTTCAAGAGAGTCCTGCTTCTGCTCTTCCATGGGAGAACATCTCTGGTTGACACACCACCTCCTTTTGCCTACCTACCTACTAAGAGTTTCTACAAAAACACATACGTCATCTGCAGTGTGCTATAACTGTTTCCTAATGGCATCCACTACAGCATGTTTATCAAATTCCTGTCAACTTAGCAGGAGCAGGGCCTCATTATTAATTTCCCTGAAGCATTTCTGCTGTTTAACTATTGAAGTTTAGATTTTATACTGCTGTTTATTTACATCTATTTTCAGAAAGTGCCATTGTACTTAAGATTCAGAACTACTTTGATGCTTGGCAAGCTCTTCTGTTAAAGCCCGACATATTTTTTAAGATTTCTTGGCTTTGCAAGAAGTATGAAGAGGCAGCGTAAGTATCAACAATTTCTACAGATTTCCATAAGATTCTTACTTTCTAGAAAGATCTTTCTTCAAATTATTCTCTTAGAAAGTAAATTGTGAAAATTTCAATGGTGACTGACTGAAGGCTACTTTCTACAGACCCAGGAAAGAAAAACGCTATAAGAGGCTGATCTCAGGGGGCCATTCAAAGTTCTTGTCTATACAGTTCTAATTTACTCACCAAAATATTAATCATACCAACTAAAATATGAAACTGAGTTGAAATCACTCGTTCAGTTCAAAGAGGAAAGGAAAAGCCATCTTTTGGGGAGAAATTACATTTACAATATGGCCAAGGACAGACAAATAGCAGGCCACAGATTGTCGGTTCCTGGGAACAAGAACATGTCTGCACTCGTGGTATTGCCCCAAAAGAGGATCAGTCCCTCCATCTAATTCTACTCACTGCTGTCCATAATGTGCATTTTTTAGTCAGTGGCTTAGTTTTGAGCTAAAACCTGGTGTTTAGCATGACAATGCATTTCAAGATTTTTTATTCCTTAAGTAAGGAATAAATAGGTTTTGCCACCTTCCTGTTTGTAAAAGCACAATCTTCCTCGTCTGTTTTGATGCTCTGATTTGCTGTTTTATACTGTATATAACAAGAAGCTTACCAGGTTTGAATTTTAAGTGTATTTACCCCCCTATAAGCACAGTCTTTCTACAAGAATGTGGCCTTCCAATCTGTAGCTAATTCAAAATGCAAAATAGAAGCTATTGGACGCCATTTTTCCAAAATCAAAATGCATACTGTTGACACAGTATTTCTGATCACATAATTCTGAAAGAAAAAGATCAACTCTACCATCAAGCTAATATATTTTTTATTTCATTTAGATATATAGTCAGGTTTCATTCCTTTCAGTTCTAAAACATAAGATAATAAGATTTCAACCCAATCTAAGAAGAGATTATTTTATAAGACATAAAAAAATACCTTAGTATTGCTGCTTTTGCAAATAATCATGTAGCCATTCTCAAGAATACTGAACTTCTACCCTTAAATGTTTTCATGGGTATAATCATCATGTTGCTAAACATATTCTATCTGTATCTAATTATACACTAAAAGACTTCAGATATTAATTAATATATTGGATTTTATCCACTTTCAGCAAAGATTTGAAAGGAGCAATGGAAATCTTAATAGAACAGAAACGACAAAAGCTTTCCACTGTTGAAAAGTTGGATGAGCACATGGATTTTGCATCTCAGCTGATTTTTGCACAGGTATTGGCAATATCCTAAAATATTGCCAACTTTGATTTTTCTGTTTGTTTCCTATCAATAGCAATAGAGAATTTAGAGATCATGTATCTATCAAATTCAGATCATCAAGAGGGGATACAAGTTAGTCGAGTTTGAAGGAGTTCATCAAACAGGTGGCTTAAACAACATCCTGGTTATTCGCACTTTAAACAGCATCCTGAAAACTATCAAGTGAAAAGCATCCAGGGATATGCTCTCTCCCTAACCCTCGTGTTTTATCTTGATACACTGCCTTTTACTCACAAAGCCTCCAACTGCTGTGTAAATCCTATCTTGCATAATCTCTGACAGCTCACATACTCTGTGGGGAAAGGTAATAAATCAGTAAGAATCTGAGATAAGAACAAAGCCTCGCTTTTCTGTAAGATCATACACACCCATTTAAAATGTATATTTCTCTCAAAGGAAAAAAGAATGCTACTTAGCAGATAAGGGATGAGACTGTCAAGATCTTGACTTTCATTTAAATGTATTCTAGGTCCTATTCCCTCTTACTGCTATAGGATGTTTGTTGGCATCACAGGTCAGCAATCAACACCTTCCCCATTTTTTCCTCTGATTTTTCTAGAACAGAGGAGATCTGACTGCTGAAAACGTGAACCAGTGTGTGCTGGAGATGATGATCGCTGCTCCCGATACTCTGTCTGTGACTCTCTTCTTTATGCTAATACTGATTGCAGAGCACCCCACAGTGGAGGAGAAGATGATGAGAGAAATTGAAACTGTTATGGGTAAGTAGGGGTTGCAAAGTCAGTGGTGCGGGAATAAAATTTTGCTTGGGCAGTGATCTAGTTCCTCACTCAAAGTCTGAAAATTCTAAGGATTTTCTTCTAACATAACTATTTGCTCTAATGTATATGAACTACCACTTTATGTAGACAAATTTATTCAAGATCAAGAGAAAGATGAACAATTCTTAAGATAAATTCTAACAGGATTCATCAGAATTGACAATTTTGAGAAAAAAATACTTATCCCATAAAAACAGCAGCACAAGTCACCTCAGAAGTTCCAGTGAAATTATTTTCAGTTTACCTTGCAATAGTAAAAGGGGACACTCATTTCAAACACTTCTAAACGTCAATGTTTCTCTGTATACACACAGAACTGAAGTTTCACTATGACTGCAGAATGGTAACCTTAAAGAAAACTAGAATTGTTATATCATTCTCCTGTCATCCATTTTGATCTCAAGTTGGTCTCCTCTTTAAATACTAGTGATGAACCACTCAAAACAATCAAAACGTTCTAAGGTTGTATTCTCCCTTTCTCTAGCCTTCATTCAAAGTTTAAACTCTACTGAACTACATAGAAACTAACTTCATCCAATCCTGTGGTCAGTTAAGCACTGGCAAGCATATTAAAAAATCCTTTCCTCTTTCTCTAAGGTACTTTTATGTCTCAAATAAAAAGCAAGAGCTATGATGTTACCTCAAGCTTCTTGTAAATGTTTTGGCCTCTTTTTCTAATAAATTCATAACCAACTGCTTCACTATTTGTTTTATTCCTGAAGGTGACAGAGATGTACAGAGTGATGACATGCCAAACCTCAAAATTGTGGAGAATTTTATTTATGAGAGCATGAGATACCAGCCAGTTGTGGACTTAATCATGAGAAAAGCTTTACAAGATGATGTAATTGATGGCTATCCTGTGAAAAAGGGGACAAACATTATTCTCAACATTGGACGTATGCACAAGCTTGAATTCTTCCCAAAACCGAATGAGTTTTCTCTTGAAAACTTCGAGAAGAATGTAAGTTTTCCATCTTATTTCCTACAGGATATTGGATATTATTTGCTGGCAGTATATGTTCCTCCTATTTTGATCAAGACCTCTGTGACCAAGGCTGTTTTCCCTTTGACTAAGTGCCTATCTAGCCAGATGTACATCCTGCTTATTACTATTGTTTTTAGTAGAGGTAGGTGGACATTTTCCTGTCAAAGTGTGTCTTATCATTTGAAAATAATGACATCATTGAAAACAAAAATTTTTGCAGACATCTCAATTTAAAAATTCCACTGAAGAATGTCCAAGACACACCTTTACCACCATCTCTGATGCTAGGCAAAATAGAGAGGCTTTAGGGAGCTACAGCCATGCAAGCAGTACATAAAGAGCTGAGGCAGTGCAAGGAATCTCTGGTGAAGCGAAGCAGTATAGTAATTCCCAAGAGACAGACTCTAGCACCCATTTTATTTATTAATAAAAATAAACAAACACTTTAAGTAAAAACACACGTTTCATAGACTGAATTGGTAATCCTAAATATTAATCAGCTCAGTAACGCAAATGCTGGGTAATACCGTCCCAGTGCAACACACCATTTAATCTAAGTTTCGCTCCAACTCCCAAAAGAATTTTTTCTATTTGTAATCCCCTACTACTGTAAATCATTCTTGAGATTGTTTTCATTCATTGATACTGTAAATCATTCATTGAGATTGCTCTTCTGATTACTGATTAAATGAATTGTTGACCAAGAATATATTTGTTCAGCAGTAATCGTATGGAGAAATTAAAAATGCATTGAAAAAAGACAGACCTGTTCCATGGCGAGTTTGCCTCCCTGTTTTTGACTGTTAACCAGTGCAGGTGGAAATGAAAGATGCTGCTATCCAAGAAAGAGAAGGTACACAATATGAAATACTAAGCGTTGGTCAGCACAGCTGTGAGGCAGCTAGCTAGATCTCTAGAACAAACAGCCAGCCATGCAAGAGTGGAAGGCATTACCAATTTCCCTATTAAGGGAATCTCAGCTGTGCAGTGTTAGCCTTTTTTCACAGATGCACAGATTTTCATGGTATATAAGCATCCTCTTTATATGGTCTAGTGGCCTCTCAGGTATTAAAGTTGTATGGGGCTAAAGCTAAAGGGTTAATCCTTCCTACAGCTGTCATAACTCATCTTGACCAACTGAATAACAAATATAAATTCATTTTATTACCAGGCAAAACTTCTTCTTTCCCTAAGATGTTAGAAGATTCACACATAAGCATCCACAACAAGAAATTTCAGTTTTAAAGAAATAAAGAGAAGAGCCACTGTGATACTTCAATAATAGTAAAACAACTGAAGACATAATTAAGAAATGAGGGGGGAAAAGTTATGTATGCTCAAGCCAGAAACATGTAGAAAAATCAAGAATAGAGTAACTGATAAAGTTTACTGAAGTAACTACTCAATGTGAATAGATTCCATTTTGCCACCCATTGTTTTCGTTCTAGACATTTCTATAAATATGGATTTCTTGCTTATTTTATAAGCACACTTAACTTCTAAAAATATTTCCCCTTGACCAAATATTTAACCACACATTTTCTAACTGACTTGATATATGATGTTTGCCACATAATTATTCTAGCGAGCACAATTCCCTCACAGTTCTCTAAGTGAGTAGCAACCCACACCATTATTTATAAGATGACATTGTTAGAATCTAAATATTTTTCCATTTTCACAGGCTGTGTGCTTGCCATTGAGCTGTACTGCCAGCTGCTGCACTTGCTTTGTATTATAAGCATTTGTATTTATCATCTTTCAAGAAGTATACATCACAGTTTATTTGAAACGATTTAAACAGGAAACCTTTATTTTTCAGTGTAAAAAATGAGGGGAAAGGATAATTTCCCCGGAAAATTTAATATGAAACATCCTTCTGTATTCTAACTTTGGATTCAATAGGAAATCAGAAGCACAAAGCTAACATTCTTTTTAACTGTGAAATACATTAACAAAGAAAAAATTTACCTAATTGCTTTTCTTTATTCATACTCAATGCCTTGGTACATCATAAGCAGTAACATTCACATTTCTGGGGACTGTTGGATTGTTGATCTAGTCAACGTTGCCAAAGGTAGCAGAAATTTTCTGTACATTCTTCAGTAGTTCTGAGAATGTTAAATTTCACATTTTATTGATAGAACAGGAGATAATCATTTTATAAATGTTAAATAAAATTTTCAATGTTACATTTTATGAGAAAGTTGCTCATTTCTCAGGATCACATTTTGAAAACTGGTGTATAGCTTTATGATAAATGTTACATAACACATTAACATTTAGCTTAGACATTTATGAACGTTATAATAAATTATTTCAGAAGAAGTTTTTAAATGTACTTTAACATACATTACAGTGAAACCTTCACTCTATTCACAGCCTGTGGTAAAATCCCTGTAGTTCTCAGGGGACAAGCAAAATGAAATACGTGGCAGAATTCAGCTGCTTCATCTTCACCTTTCCTGCTACCTTTGCATTTGAAATGGCATAGTTATTTCCTGTATTTATTTCCATATTTTGGCCTGACTTGTGTGTGACATTCAGTAACAGAAGAAGCAGTATGAAGTCAAGACATAGCTTAGATACAAGGAGGGAAGTAATTTTTCTTAAGAGATTCTTTCCACACTTCTTCCCCCTCCATAATAGGTTTACTACAGATTTCCATCATTTTTTCTAACTGATTTTATCAAGAAAATTTTGCCTTAAAGTTTTTTCCTCGTGTTATTCTGTGCAGGTTCCATCACGCTATTTCCAGCCATTTGGATTTGGCCCTCGGGGCTGTGTAGGAAAGTTTATTGCCATGGTAATGATGAAAGCAATTCTGGTGACTCTTCTGAGACGGTGCAGAGTACAGACAATGAAAGGAAGAGGACTTAACAACATCCAGAAAAACAATGACTTATCCATGCACCCGATAGAAAGGCAGCCTCTGCTGGAGATGGTTTTTACACCAAGAAGCCCAGACAAGAATCAGAGTGACTAAAGTGGATCAGCATTAACATTACAGGACATTCACAGCCACTTTTAAGAAATGCCCTTCGTTCCCAGGTAAAGATATAACATAAAAACATTTTGTTGCAACTAAACCACTCCACCAAGCATCCACTTGTTTGCCGGTGCAACACAACATGTTCTGGCCATAAATTCCACTGCAGTGCAATAAGACTAAATTCTCAAAATAGTCCTGTTGTCAGGTGATGCCACACTATACACAGGATTCCTCACTACTTTTTAAACCGTCAAGTTCAGATGAAGTTATGCCTTGCTTTTCAAATGGCATGAGGTCAGAGGTTTGAGGGTCAAAATCACCTGCCTGTTGTGTGCTAAATTCCAGGACTCATTTTTGGCTTCTGTTTCATCCCCCCCGCCCCTCCAGTTGGAAATAGCAGTACTTAGTGTGAAAGTTCTTATCATCAGTTTTCAAAAACATCTGAAAAATACTTAATTTGACTTTAAGACTATGAAATGGTTTAAAACACAGAAAGCTATCATGCTAAAAAAAATACATGTACTAACGTAACTACAGTAATGATTTCCTCCAGGCTCAGGTTTAAACTTTGTCCTTTACAGAAGAACTATGTAACTACCCAGGTTTCTTGCTGAAAATGGAAAATATATGGAAATTTGTAGAGTATAGCTTGATAGTTGTTGGCATCTCTACTAGCCTGATGATGAGTTTTTAATTTGGTCAAGAAGAAAAAGACTTTCTGGGTTTTCTGTCAGCATTCTATGGCAAAGATTTTCCATTTTCAGTAAGCTTCAGTGTTTTTATCACATAACCTAAAGAAAGAGGTTTTCAGGATAAAGCGCCTTGATAAAACTAACCAAGGAACAAAAGGTTTGTATTCAACTTTTCCTCCAAAGACATTTAAAGAATTTTTATTATTTTTTCTGTTTATAGTTTATGTACTTGTTTAGAAAACTTAATTACGTTAATTAATCTGGTCCCTTAGACCACTGCTCTCAGGTACAGGTCTGGCAGACTAAGATTTATTCAAGTAGCATACAGAAACTACTCACAACCAATAAATAAATGTTTGTCCCAGTCAAGGGTAATGAATTAGGTCAGAATGGAATTGCTGATGAATAAGAGCTGCACATTTAGGTCAAAACAGCATAAAAGTGGTCTACAGGAGTTCAAAAATATGTATATCAGACTTGAAAGCAGAATGATTTATTGGAGCTAGGTTACTTTTATAGCTTCTCCATAGGATTGGCACAGTACCCAAAAATGACACAACAAAAGTGCAGTCTCTTACCGCCTGTGAATATAGACAAATCTGTGTATTTGAAGATGCATAGAAGTAGAATTTCCATCTTTTTAGTCATTAAGAGACAAAGTGGCATGTACATTTGGAATATCTCATGTAACCTCCTTCTATATCCTTTGCAGCTTTTAAACTAAGAAATTGAGTCAGTTGGGGTAAAAAAAATCAACTGAACCTTCTTTTGCTTGGGAATAACCTATAATTTTACACGTTGTACATCTTCACTGATTTCACACACAAACATTTTGAACAGTGATCATTTACTCTTCAGTTTCTATCCCAGTTATAGGTTCAGAATAAATTTATTCTCAAGGTTGAAAATAATAAACTCCTTAAACTACTTTTATCATTAAAATTTTAAAATAATTACATGAAATCATGTAGATAGTTGAAAAATGCACTCTGCTCTGATTTCCTTAATATATACTGTTAAATTTAAAGGCTGGAATTTCAGACACATGATTACTGTTGTTACTCTATGAAAGAAAAGCAGTTTCTTTTTTTTTTCTTTTTGTCAGCAAAGCTGCAGAATTATTTTGCATTGTAATTCAGGTGCAATCTTTCTCATATGCTTTGCAAATACTGATTCTGGTCCTCAAGCTTCTGCAGTACTTATTTTTGCCCATATTTTGACAATGGACCTGTTAGTTAACCTGAGCTGCTATCTAATCTGAGCCCAGTTCTCCATTGCTCTTTGGCTCTCTATGGCTGTCATACAGTGGTCTATTTGCATGAATATTTGCATGATGAGGCCTATTTCACCACGTATGTTTGAGAACAGTAATTGATGAAACAGCATTTTGAAGCTTACCATGTGGATATAAACAATTTAAATCTTTTAGATGTATATATGCCATTGTATATAACTAATTTTAAACAGTGTTTTATTACCAGATACTGTAAAAGTGTAGGTGACCTTTACAGCCGTATCAAATCTACTATCAAGTGACTATTCCACTGACGTTCAGTTTGTTAACACAGATCAAACATGAAGACTGTTTAATACATCACTGTGATTACAGGCTGCTCACAGCACATAAATGTAATACATTGTTAGAAAATAAGTGATCATCAAATAAAGTCTGTATGCACAAAAACATGTTTTAAATCATGTTTCATCATTTTTTCCTAATCTAAAAACAAAACAGATGACAAAAAGGTTTAAATGTATGAATGTGTATGGAAACAAACTGATTATTAAAATACTATGATATTAAAATACTAGATACAGGAAGCAAATGGCGTACACTAGAACTCATGAGAACTCTTTAACATTACTTCTATGACTGAAAGTTGCCGTGACATACTAATTTTCAAGTGAGTTACCCTCAATTTGCTAAGTTAAGAGTGCTAGAGCTCAAAACTTTTGTCTACCATTATTGTAAGCCTTAATAATACAAAAAAACCCACCTGCTTTTATAAGTCCAGTGTTTTCAAACATAGACCTTTAATCTTATAATGTAAACAAGATCTCAACAGTTCTACACCACTCTAGAAATAATACAATTTAAACGCATCAGTGGGTTATAAAAAAGAACTTACCTTTGTAGAAGTATATTTTGTGAACAACTAGCCACGCTTAAATAAAACTACTGCTTTCATAAGGTGAGATGATATTATGCTGTTCATATTCATGTATCATCTCATTAGATCTTGATAACTTTAGTGAGGTACAAATACAATTAAAGAATCTATAAGTCAAGATTGCACTGCTAAAGGGGTCCAGCAGATGGCACGCACAAAATTTATTCATGCACCAAGAGCAACTTCACCTGTTGGCAAAGTCTCTCTTGACGTACAGAAGCTAAAAGAGCCAGACTTCCACAGTCTTAATTACTAAATACTCTTATAGGTAGAGATGGAGTCATTCCACAGTCATTGAAAAAGTACAGTTGGAGACAAATCTAACCACCAATGGACTGACCTTAGTAGCATTATTCCTACTGGTACTGGCATTAGAAAATTATCTTCACATACTGAAACCATTCTCCCAGTCAACCCAAGTGGAGTCTATATATAAATATACATATACATACATACATACATACATACATATATATATATAAAATTTGGCAGCAAAGTTGATAGAACCTTAGTAAGTTCCAAAATGATTTCTGAGAAATTGTAAAAGTCTGTCGGGATTTTAAGTATAATTCATCTAAACTTAATTAATTTGATGTCTTTATACTACCTCTCTTTCCCTCATTTTGACATTTTTATATGCTGTTTTACCCTGTTGCTTGGTTAATTTAATTTAGTGTGCCTATGGCATTCTTCCACAGTTCATAGTATATAATAGGAAGCTATAATGAAATATCAGTTCTTGAAGGAAGTTGATTTTTGTGTCTAAAGTGATCCTTCAATGAATAATTCAAGTCCTAGTACTCCACGTGGCCTCACCACGCTATCACAAGTAATTATAAGCTCATCAGTCCAAGAACTTCCATAATAGCTCTTTATTCTTTAAATAATTGCTGGGCAAAATCAAGACCAGTTAAATCAACTGCAAAGAAAGATAGATTTTACACAACATGCACAAAACCATTAAGATGCTTGAGTAGAGATGAAAATATCTCCCATAGGATTTCAGCCATTTCGTTCCTCCTTAGTTCTAGAAGAGCTAATTAGCATCTCACTCAATGCTGTATAAACTTATCCCTACCTTGTAATGACATGGAGATAGAGCTGAATTTCATTCTCCGTTTATTAGCCATTGAAAGATTCTTGGCAAGTAATTACAGATCATAACATCTATATTCAGAAACTTCCCCTTCTAACACCTGTAAGCATATTTGTCCTCATATTCATTCCAACAAACATTAGAAGAAACTATTATTCAACACTGAAAAATATAACAGAGACATGAGAAGATTATAAATCAGTATTATTATAATATTAAGTATGGTGCTAACCGCATTAAGAAAATTGCCACTTACTTCCATTTCAGAAAGCACATTATTAAATTCTGTAAAAGGATGAGATCCAGCTACTGAACAAAAGCAGCTGCAAATGGGGTTTTTTTTTGTGTTTGATGGGAAGTGAAATGTTTTCAAATGAAATTTCACTAGCTCAGATGTATAAATAAAAGTGAAGCTATATTGATTTCATCTTCCTTCTTGCATAAAGAAGTCACATTACAGAGGTGTTATCTCTCTCTTATATTACTTCGCCTAAGGATCTCAGAGCTCTCTGTGAGTATCAATTAAGATTTGAAGGCAGAACTGACTTGGTAAACTCAGGTCCCACAGAGAGGTTACGGTAAGAAAAAAAACCCTAAAAAACAATTCACTGGTTAACTCAGTAGCTAAACGTCTGAGAGTCCCTTAGCAGACAATTTTTGGTCAAAACCCCAGGGCACTTGGAGCATAATCCAATTAAAACACCTTTGCCAAGATGTCAGGATATACAGCCAGAGTCTGCTCTGCATCTGTGAGATTCTGTGAATAGTATGAGTAAATAAGATGGAGTATACAGTAAATATTTGTCTAGTACAACCTAAATTGTATGATCAAACAACATAGCCAAAGGTTGGTAGAGCAGGACACACATAATACATAGCAATAATTTAGTCAAAACATATATATAAAGACTCAGAGATAGCAGAAAGGTTACTGTTTACGTATTGTTATTAGGTAGATTACCAACGAATTTTTGGCTCATGCCATGCATATTCTTTCACTGCTGGGAAGTATGCTGCTTAACATATCTAGTGCTAGCACCTCGATTTTATTTTAATATTTACTTAAAATTGTATCAAGAAATTATTGCTCCCCATTTTCAGTTCTAGCTACTCACTAGGGCTCTTTGCCATAGCAGAAAATTGTCACCTAGAACATATAACAGACTTGTGAATTTTACTTAAATTTGAGTCATTTATCCTCAACCATTTCCAAAAATTACTCTAGGAACTGCATTACAACACAAAGGACAATTTGTTTTTGAGAACTAGATCTTACGGTATCAAAAGGTTTTCATCCAGTGTACAAAACCATTGTCAAGAGATAGTGAGAGGTGGGATTCACAGGACAGGGAAGTTTGTGGAGACCACACAGAAATGTTATATTCCCTACTGAGTATTCACTCCTAGTCTTGCTCCATGCTCATGAAGACCATACTCATCCTCTTGGGGTTTAAGAAGGCCAGCATTCTGAAACTTAGCTGCTAAATGCAAACATCACGATCTGAGTTCAGGTAACCATGGAGCCATATTTGTATACTTATATTTGGGTAATGATGTGGTATTGATATACAGGAACAGCCTTCAAATATTATAACATATTGAAAGCTTAAGTCTGCTATGTTCTTCGAGTTATAAAGCAGATTGTGAATATCTCAAAACATACTATTGAGCATTCTCAAATTTAGAAACCATTTATTGAATTTTCTAGTTGAAGTCTGCTAACATAAATCTATTTCTTTGTTGACAGGAAGGTGAGGAGTAGACAGGGAAGAGTCACCCATCTTTGAGTATTCAAGTAACTCTGTAGAACTGAGCACAGGGATAGAGCATGAACAGAGCAATAGAAGATCAAACCAACTCAAAAGGCTGCTTCAGCAATTGACTTCTAAAGAGGCTGATTAATTAGCATGGTGTTTGTGTGTAACCACAGTCTTTCAAAAGAAATACCACAGACTGAGCTTGGATCAGAGTAAAAGATTGTAATGAATATTTCTGCAGTCGAGCCTTTGCAAGTCCAGTGATATTTATGTTAGTCCACCTTGAGAAGAGTCAAAAAATAAATTGAAGCGTGACATTTATTCAACTAGACTTTTTACACAGAACTTACAAAGTGTGGTTTACAGGAATTGATTTCAATATTCTGAGCAAATCTAATGAAATAAATCCCACCGACTTTGCGTAAGTCTTAAGGTTTCTTCTGAGAACATGGAAAAAATAGTTCTAAATATATTGCTTTAAATTATTTTAAAAATTTAAAATATCAGTTGTCCAATACTCTTCTGTTTAATCTGCAAGAAAACAGCAGCACCTACGTACAAAATAAATCCCAGAGCAAGTCTAAGATAACTAGGGACAACTTAACCCAAACCACTACATTTATCAAATAAAAAGAATTGCTTCTATTGGGATCAAATTGGATGTACACTTAAACACATCTGTCGCACTCAGAAGGAAGGCAGGAGCCACACACGTGAAATAAAACAATGAAGAGTGATGCTTAGACAACAAACTTCCCAAAGGATCTTCAGTTTAAAAATCCCACAATAGTAAAAATGTCAGATAATAAATCTGATTTTGCATTCAAAATTAGCTGTACAAAAAAAGCCATATCAGGATTTTTTAAATGAACTCAGGAACAAGTGCCATCAGATCTACTTTAAATCCCCAGCTGCCAGTATTTCTTTAGAATTAAAGATCTTTTAAAGTCAAGCAACAAGAACAAAGCAATCGTTGCAAAGTGTTTTCAATTAATCGACAGAACAGGTTTCATGTATTAATAGCAACATGTTTTTGCCAACTCTTTATAACATTTTCGGGCCTAGAACAATGACTTACAAAAATAATGTTCGTGCACTAGATAACTGCAAGAGTTGTCCGTGGCAACTATGCTGTTAGGTTCTTCTTATTAAAGAATATCTCAGGAATTATTGTTTTAAGGCAGTGATTATACTAAGCTTGTACTTGCACACACAAAAGAAGGTGCACACTTTTCACATACTCATTGCAGTCAATGGCAAAATCCTGACAGGCTGCACAGAACACTTGATCAAGACATCATGACAAAAACACAGGTGAGCAAACAAAGTCTGATAGCATCATTAAACACTGAACTAGATAATATTGAGGATGGGCAGTTGTTTTATAGGAATATGCTCTATAATATGTAGAGCATTCTGTGCCAGCTGTGCACCTGTCTCTATGTATTCAAGAGGAATCTGTTCAGCATAATGTATTTAAAGAATATTAATCATACATGCAGAATAAAGACCCATACATACTGTAGACATACTAGGGGAGTATTAGTGTTTGCCTCAAGTTTAGTATTGCTTGAGTATTTCCTAAAGTTGAAAGATATCAGTACATTGAAAGAAGATCTGTTCCTCTCAAAACTATTTTTCAGAGCACATCATTCATTGACAGATTCAATTTTTTCTTATTGGAAAATATGATTTTTCTTATTGTTTCAATACATATCGTAAATCAGAGTGTTTATTTGTAGTCATCTCCTTCTGCTCATGCACCAGAATTGTATCTTTCACTATTAATTATTTTACAAGAAAGGCATCTTGTTGTTCTCATGTCCTTTCTGCTAGATTAGTCTTCTCTTCACCTTTGTGACTGTTATTAGCTGAGAATAAACACGGAGCTAATTTTACATGAGACATCCAGTTCCAAGGAAAGTCTCAACCATCTGGAATGGATGTGAGAGGATTCTTGACACTCAGTTTTATCAGGCTCCCATATGGTACTGAATTATTCTCTTTGCAGAATAGCAAAGTGACACCCAGCAAGATTTTCTGCAAAGCACGTTTCCCCAGCATTAATTTGTTTATTCCATGTTGTCTGGTCAGCTTGTTAAAGCCACTACAGGATAAAGAGAGTACTGGTAAAAAATTATATTGTAGAGTATCACATCATGCTGGCTAAAAGTGAAAATACTTCAACGCTCTACAGAAATAAAGGTCTCTCAAATAACTATGTTTGCCTTTCTCATTACTACAAACTACCAAGCTACCAAGTCTGACCTGTTACCTCTTTTTCAACTGTTGTGTAACTGGATGTTAGCCACAACTCTTCTTCTGTACTTAAGTAATTGCTTTGCTAATATTTAGAATGACATTTTTAAAGCTATTTTCTTCCAGCCTCTCTGCATCCTGATTTCAAGCCAATCCACAATAAGAGGCATTTCAAAAGAATATTAGAAAAGGGACACTCTTATCCTCATCATTATAGAGTCCAGACCAATACTGATCTATAATTGTGGTCTAGCACAAAATGGTTCAGAAAAATATCAATTAAAACACTAAACCTCAACCCATGCAATATTCCAAAGACTTTAAAATCTGAGAAACTTTCCAAGCTAAAGATCAGATATAGTGGCATCAGCAGAGCACAGTTTGCTTCTCCTTCGCTGTCACAGAATGCAGTGAGCATGACAACTGGAAGCCATACGGTAGTTGAGCAGTACATCACTTTCATGCTTTCCAAAATGTTTTCCATTGAGGACAATAAATTCTCTTACATTTTACAAAAAACAAAAGTGGAAAACATTTCAATGAAATAAAGTTACTTCACTTCCACTTTATATAATTCTTACACCAAATCAGCATGTCATTCCCATGCCTACATGAGCCGTACATTCGCAGCAAAGACAGGAGAACTAGCTATGCTTTTGGCTGAAAACAGAAAAAAAATTACCTGAAACATAACCCTACGAAAAAGAAAAAGCTCACCAGAAAATAGCTTTAGTAGTAAAACCAGAGATCATATCCAACTCTAATGATCCTTGTTCTTCACAATCAAATACTGCTGACTACAAGAAGCCCCTGAAGGCACAGGGAGGTTTTCCTTTTTTGCACTTCAGTTCAAGCTCTTTATGAATTATGAAAACTTTTTAAGAGACTGAGGAGTGAAAGGTAGAGGAATGATGGAAAAAACACATCAGGTTGAAGACATTTAGAAATCTGAATCCTTTCTGCACTGCCAAGTGCTTTCTAAAAGGTTTCATCACTACTATGTCACTTGCAGGAGCAGGCACCTTAATGTAATTTACTCCAGGAGTAGTAGGATGCTCTCTTGTTCAGCTCTCAGTCTGGACAACCTCCAGCCTGATTTCCATTGGGATCTTTTCCTATTTAACACATACTGTTTACACACAGAAATATGAAGGTCTAATACAGTATGTCCCAGCTATGTTATGTGTCCAGGTTAGCTGTCTGGGCACAATGGCTGGCATTTAACAGTGCTAGGAAGTCTAGTCGAGTGTTCTTTTTCCACTTAACCTTCTTGCCATGAAGATATTTCAGACACTGTAGCTCTTAGAACTAGGTATTATATAGGACATGCTGTACTGATTTTGAAGTCACATGGCACCTGGAGCTCTTATATCACCACAGCAAGTTGCAAAAGGCTCTTTCATCAAAATTCAAGATATTGCTGTTAGAGCCCCCTTGGAAAAATGCGACCAAATAGCCCTACATGAAAAAAAAATTTTTAAACCACCACAAATTGTACTCCTTCCCCTTGCTTTTCATTTAGGCTATTTGACCTTCATAAATATTTTGTCTACCATCAAACCTCAGACACTTGCTCCATCACAGCAGCAAGCATTACGTGATTACACTTCACATAATTCTCATCAGTTTTTCACTCATGACACCTGACGAAGTTCTACAGAATCCAGAAGACAAGACAAATACATAGGTTGAATCGGTTGATTAGACTATGGAAAACGTTGCTGAAACAAATACAGCAGTTAATACGATCTCTCTCTCTGTCACCTCTAGTAGAGTATTTGTCATAACATCAAGTATTTTGCCTTAAAGCCTAAGGGAGCTTCCATAGGAGGGAATATAAAGCTTCTATCAAATACCACAGTTTATGAAAAAAAAAAAAACCATAAAGAAACCTCAGACCCTGTACTGCATACAAGTGACAGACACTAGAAGTCGCTGAAAGATTTTCTCCCCACTGTTCCATAATACTTTTACTTTTATTTCTTTCAGCATAATCCGACACAATTATATTATGTTTTAATCTATTTTATGCTTGTTTCTGAGGGTTAGACAGCAGATCGATATGACAAAGTACTGCAGCAGTACACAATGCAGCTGAAGTATGATACACTGAGTAGAATAACATTTAACTAAGTCTTCTGGGAGTAAAAAGGCGAAGATTTTCTTTGAATAATGCATGTTCATATTCAATCATCTTGTAAATTAATCTACAATATCATACAAAGTAACAGTGAATAGGACTTGAACAGTAGTATATTTTATACAGAAGTGTGTTCTTGACTCAGGGTTACACTCGCAGAGTAACTGCCTGCTTTTGCACTTCTGAAGTCAAGGAGATGGTAATAGGATAATAAAATCTACTTTTGAAGAATAATTTAGTGATGGAAGCCTGCATTTCACTCCTGAAAAATTAATTCTTTTCTTGATTATCATTCTCCCACTTGATATTTTTCATGTTGCAATGCTGTCCCTTGAATAAAGCTTGTAGACTGCTGCAAATTTGGAAGTAATCTCTTTGTCCCTGCTGTGACAGGTCACAAAAATATACTTGGTATTTCTTAAAGACCATTCCCTAGAGGAATTCTCACTTCAACTTCTCTCCCATTCAGTTTTGTTTATTACCACAGTTAGAGAAGTTTTTATTCCTTACAAAAATCAAAGATTGATAAAATAATATAAAAGTAAAAATCTCTTTCTCCAGAAACACACAAGCATTTTGAGAAACCATACTCCTCTTTCTTCATATAGTTTACATTGGGTGCATCCAATATGTGGCCCTGGATAGCCTGTAATGAAGCCACGTTAAGATTGTAAACTTATAACATTACAATATGATTTTCAGTGATAGTTTTCATGAGTTGATTGTGCATAACTTGAGCACAGACAGTGTAGGCTACAATGGAATGGAATACTGTGGAGGAGAGGGCATAATACTGCAGTGCCAGCTCTGCCTCTCACACAGCATCACACAAGCCAAGTCAAAATCCAAATGTTATGAGGTCAAAGTCTTTTAACTTCACTGCCTAATCTTTATGCTTACATCTAAGGTTTGAGCACGCTTTGTCCGTGCTCCGGAATCATGCCATTTCACTGACTCCACGTTGAACCTTCCTCTAAGCAGCACTCAGTAGTTCGAGCATTGCAAGACAATAACTGCACTTAGGTACTTGTAGTCATCTCAGAAGCAGAAGTACTGTTTGAGACATATGGCAGAAGCTACAGAAAACAGTGATATCACTGACTGACTTACAAAAGTGCCCGTTTTCCTCCAAGGCTCAGGGGGTAAATCACATGGGTATAGACACACACAGCTCAATAGTAACTATCTTTTAGGTAGCATGAACCTGTCCTTTCCCATGCCCCATTCAGTAGTGCTTCCCCTAAGAGTCAAACACAATTAAAAGGAGGGATTTGAATCTATTTCTCATAACCAGGCACACTAATGGAAATTTATGAGTAGTCTTTGGCCAAATGAAAATGAGATAATTCAAACAAACAAAAAAATCAACAGATCCAACTGGGAATTCTGGTTTTCTGTGGTTTTTTTTTTTCTTCTTCCTCAGGCAAGTGTTCAAAGGTGCTGAAAGGGTAAAATTCAAAACTTCTCTGTAACAACATAAAACGTACATAATGATGCTAACATAGTTCATAATCTCTGCTTGACTGTATGATTTTGAATTATCAAACTGAAAGCAATTAAGTGCTCAGAATGATTAAATCCAGATGAAGACTAAATTAATTAACTTTTTAAAAAAGGACCATTGCATCTTCTGGTAATTAAATTTTATTTGAAATTGGGAAGCAGAGGCACAGGACTAAAATAATTGATATAATTGATCCATTGTTTTCTGGATGAGAAAGAACCATAACTAATGCATGGCACTCGCCAAAGGAATCATAAGTTTTGAGAGACTGAAAGGTAAAACTTCAATAAACCGTGAGAGAACAAAATCTCAGGTTAGTTCAGAAATATAAGATCTTTGAATTACATTCCTGAAACACACACACACCAAATCAATCAGTTGATAAAGATCTACTCTGTTTGACATTGCTGGCTTGGCTTGGGATAGTCAAGAATAGATTTGGATGATAATCATGTAACATAGACCTCTTTCTGAACTGTGAGGAAACTGAAAGTCCATAGATCCAAAAAGTGAGTACATGCAAAACTACTCACAATAATTCAGGGACTGGATACAGTGGCCTTGACTTGATTCCAACTTTTCTTCATCTCTTTTTAAAGCAGAACAGGCCAAACCTGACATCACTCACCTAATCTTCCTAGTTTTCCAAGCCTTACTGCGTTCAAGCAATTTAATTGAAATAAAATGTTAACAAGAAGATAAGGGAAAGATCAAAGTAACGATGTTCAGGAATTGGCACTGAGATTACGTTGCATCCATTTACATGCTGCATTTATGCAAATGACAGTTGTGCTTCAGAGATTAAAGGTAAGCTCAACTCATTGGCAATTGTGCAAAGAATACAGATCAGCAAATGGAACTGCTAAAGGATAGAAATGAACACAGCAATATAATTGTTTCTTTTTAAAAAAAATCTGTTTCTATTCTTATTGCGTTGATTTCCTTCTTGTTCAGTAATGAAGTGGAAGGGATGTAAGCATCCAAGCTTGAGCCCCCATATGTGGAAAAGTTTCCAATTGATACACATCAGAAAACTGGATGTTAATTTCTTCCAATTTCAGTTAGACTTTACCATGGGACATCTGTTCTTGTGTGCAATGTTATATTATTAACGCTTTCTGCATGCTCTTACAGGACAATCTTTTTGAAATAATGTCCCCACTTTAAGTACTCTAGAACGTGCTTTTTAAAAATGAGAATGTCAGCACAGCCCTCTTTCTTCATTATGGTAACAGCTGGATTTCTATTTCTAAATAGAAAATGTAAGAAGAAACCAGATGTAGTGCAACATGCACTGCAGTGAAACTTAGTCACTTAGTGACAAACTTAATGGTCTGTGTTACAGAACAAAAGGGAAATACTTGTTCCCTGTTAACTCCTTGGAAGGTGTAAGTGATAAATGAGATCCAGCTCCAAATCATTCCAGATATTTTTTAAGAGCCAAAACGCATTTGCAGAACACTTTCCTACAGCAAAATCAACACTTGTTCTCCTGTTTTGTTTTGTTTTGTTTTAAGTAAGAGAAAGACTGGAAAAAGCTGGAATCAATCATTCCTTTTCCACTCAAATTTCAATGAGTTTATGTAACTGAAGCTGAACTTTGAAGCTCTTGTTTGAAGCTTCAAAATTAACACTGCAGAGGCAAAGTTACGGCTTCATCCAGCAAACAGCATTAAGTCAATGTAACATCGTACTTTTATGAGAAATTCACAATCAGCTCCACTACAATACCTTTTCATCTGAAAATGTCATTTGCTGAAACTGAACACCTTCCCCAGAAGTTATTTGCCTCCAAAAATGTAACCTCAGGCCAACGGCACTATTTGGCAGAAGGGAAATAGTAATCCCAAAAGTAAGATGGGTTTATTTAAAGCTGTTCTTTCCGTTGGCAGAAACTTAGGTTGAAGCCTTTACTTTAATGAACATTTCCATTCTGTCTTGTTTTATGGGTTTGTAGCGTTTTTGGTGGGTTTTTTTTTTTGGGGGGGGGAGCAGGGTTTTTTGTTTTGTTTTTAAGTGTCCAATACAAGTGAAAGAATATCTAGAATGGGAAATGTATTCCAGGTCCTGTAAGTTTACTGAATTAATACACTGACTAAAGTAGAAAGAAGAGGCTAAGACTGAAGAACAGCTGAGAACTTCAGGCCTTATGCATGCATAATGAGCACTAACCATCTCCACTAATTCTCTGATCAATCCAGTGTGGATACAGAGAAGGTGAAGAACAATCTGACCCATGAGCAAAGGGCTTCTTTATCACTCAAAATAAGTTACTACTTCACTATACAAAGAGCACATACATCTTTCTTGTGGTGCACACATCTAACAAACATTCCTTAACACAACACTTATAGGATATCTGAACTGATTTAAAATAGATTTGGGTCTAATACAATTGAATAGTTCTTCAGAAAATATTTTTGCATTGTTTTTTGCTGAAGGAATTCTATTTTAGCTACTAATGCTAAAAGGAAAAGCTTGGAAAACTTTGTTCACCTCTTCTATAAGACAAATGTACGGTCCAAAGAGTTAACATTTCCTCTGAGAGTCCTTCATCTGGACAAGAAACAAACTAATCAAATATGCTTTTGAACTTGCTAGCCTGCCAATACTCCAGCTGTGTTACTATGGCAGACAATGCAATGGGAGTGACATCCCCATCATAATAAACAGCTAAAATAGAGACAATTCTATTACAAACTAAAATGCACATTTTGTCATCTGTTATTTTAATACACAACTGCTGAAAATAGGGTCTCACAAATAATGATAAATATTCATTAGGACATCATTACAAAGCTATGAAAAACATGGTCAAACTGAGCTTGTGTTGCTGGCATGGCAGTATTACAAGTCATGATACCTTCTCTCTAGATGCCCTTCCTCTCTTAACTGATTCTGAGCAGTCATTTGTCCTAAACACCAGTAAGTCATGTGGATGCTCAGGATTTCACTGCAGATTCTTAGTGCCTTGAATAACAGTTTTTTTTAAAGAAGCACAAAAGGAGAAGAGTCTACAGGCAGGCTGTAAGCAGCCAGGGAAAAGTCAAGCTGGGATAGCCGACCGGCTGAAAAGAAAGAGAGTGGATCCAGAAGGCCCACTGCGGAGAGAGGGGGAAAACCTGAGGGGTATCATACACAGCTTTCTTCTGTTGCTCCCGTTGTTTGGAGTGTAAGATATAGGAACAAAATGGAAATTGGCAAAACGGCAGCCCTATTCCGTTCACATACCAACACACTTGGCACAAGTACCTCTGTCCTCACCACTGTTCCCTCTGCTTAGGCTTTCAGTTTGCATAAGTTTCTGTACCCAATAGCTGTAGCTATTCAAAGTGGAAGCAGGCAACAAAATAAAGAGGAGATAGGCAGCAACCACCCAGAATAGAAACTAGAAAATACCATGAACCTTTGGCATTGTATCAAGAATAGCAGATATTTCTTCTATGGACCTCTGAGCTTTTGTGTTGCTAAAAAGAAATGCAGCGTCTCCCCAGCTCCAACTTTGCAATGATCACTTGGCTCCACAGTGCTGCCACCACCACCCACAAAAGTTTCAAAGTCACAAATGGAGCTACACATCATTGTGAAGAAAATATACTCCAGATAATCCTAATGAGGGCCATCTTAAAACAGTATGTTACTTGGTAAGCAGTAGGAAGCACCAGAATTATGAAAGCCTTCAGCTAGTTTGTGTCTGCGATGGATGGCTGAATTTCAGTTTTAAGCAAATAGCCCAGCCCTCCACCTGCTGGCTGTACTTAGTGCACACAGCCTGTAGGTCAATAGTTAACAGTTCAGATCTAGGACAGGCAAAGTTCAAACTTGGTACTATTACAAGGTAATACACCGTGTTCGTATCTCATTCAATATGACTGTATCAGCTGAAAGGTTACTGAAGCTACAGTCTCAAGATTATCAATGATACAGCTCCTCGTAAGAAAAAAAAATCTGGAAATTTAGATAGACACAAATTTAGTGACCAAGGCCTGAGGTACTAACAAAACTATTTGCTCTTTTCCCCATAATTTTTAATATAAACACTCTGCAGTGTATCTCAGTTGGTCATCAGCTTGCCAAAGAACTCTGAGGAGACAAATGAGAATCCTTGTTTTCAGAATGTGAAATTAATAAAAGGCATACTCCTCTTAGCTATACCTATAAGGACGGGTTAATAATAACAGGTAAAATCTGAAAGAGGAGCAGGTAAAACTTCCTAATTATCTTGAGTAGATTACCAATAAGGGGAGTGAAGAAACACGAGCCAAACAAAAACATCACCACCTACAACAGGAGGTTGAAGTTTTAATAACCAAATATCTGAAACAGTCTCAAGATTATTCCAGGAAACATCCACATTCCAGTCCTCGCTGCACCCTGGGACTTGGCCTATCTAAGCGCACAGGAAAGGAGAGACATTCTCCATATATCAGAAATAAGAGAAACAGCGAATAAAGGCTGAGTCATCACAACCAGAACTCCAGTTTCCACCTACACTTGCACATACACAAGATGAACAGCATTGTTTATGAACACTGATTCATCTTAATATCAGATTAGTCATTACATAAGGTATTTCAGGATTTTTACCATAGCATGTGGCACAGATATAACAAATGGACTGCTTAAATCCAGCCCACATGTTCTTTGTCCAGCACTTCATAAGGTTGCCTTTTCATACAGCATGTGCTTTTCTCTGCATTAAGACAATCTCGCTTTAAACAGAAGTCCACTTCTGAAAAATTTGCTTTCCTAGAGTAAGTCTGGCTGGTGTTCAGTGTGGCCCTGCATTATCCACAGCACTAACTGTCCATGCCTGTGCATTTCTTACAGCTGCTTTCATTTCTAAAATCCATCCTTAACTTTGAAAAAAAAAAAAATTAAGCTGCATAATCACTTAACCAAGGGGAACATCTCCCTGCTGGTTCCTGTAGTTCACATCATTCGACTGCAGCAGCGCCTCAGCAAGCTCAGAATCAGCCCTCCCTCCTGCCCTGTGATGCTGCGAAGAAGCAGCAGCAACACCACAGGATCCATGCCTCTTTGACAGTGCTGAATGCTGCTTTTTAGAACTAACACACTCCTAGAACTCATTAGAACAAAGAATACTTCATCCTTCATTTAAAGAGATAACAAATCACCAAGATTACCCAGGTCCAGTTTTTACCGCACATAAAACATTTTTAACTCCTGGACAACACCATGTACTATAGATCCTTCTCTTGAAATACATGGTACGCTGTTAGATCTGTGTGGTACCTGGCTTTAACAAGGTTCTACAGAGGCAGTTTAGGGGCACGTGGTCTCATTATTTGAGCTGAGGTTTGTTGTGTGTGAATTCTTGTGAACAACTGATCTTTAAAGCAGTGGGAATCTTATTTCTTTAGCTAATCAACTACCATGCTTGCTTTGGTCCCTGATGTTCTCCTGCAGCATTTATGTTTGTAGACCTTTTGATGTCTTCCCATCATTCTTCATATTCTTTCATTATAACACCTGTTGCAGCAGTTGATCTGCCCTTAGGCTTGTGATATCCACAGTGAATCTACAGTGACTAAGCTTGCTACTCATTTTAACCATTGACGCAGAACTGAAAGTGTCGTTATATAACCAGCTCCTGGATACTACCCGAAATCTGTTGCTTTACTTCCCATCTCAGTAAAGAAGTGGGCTTCTTAGCCTTGCACAGAGAAAGAGGGCTTGCATTCTTACATTTTGAAACACAGCATTGTCTCTTTGGGTTTTGCTTACATGCTGAGTACTCCCAGTGAGATGCTGTCTATCCACACACACATCACTACTGTACGGGTTGAATTCAAGACATTCATATGTTATTTTTAAAAGGTACATTGCGTCCCTCAAATGTGCTTGCAAGAGAAGTAATTCACCTGGAAGTGGTCTGGACAGCAAGTTTCTAAGTAATTTCATTCTCTTTACTGGGAATGCTGTAGGACTACATGTAATCTAATTGTTTATGTTGTATGTTCCTAAGACTACCCATAAAATGCAATTTTAAGTCTGGGTTGATAATATTTAGTTATTTATAGATAGGTGGCTAGCAGAATGCCTTTTGCCATGCTCTTAGAAATGGTCATGAAGTAATGCCCACGTACTGTTAGATGCAGATGTTTCCATGCTGCCCTTCAAGTCCCATCAAGCTCAACAGAAGCCACAAACAAGTCTAGTAACATTGTCCAATTGCAGTAAATTCCATGGATGTCAGTGAACTGTTCCACATGCACAAAAACATCATCTATGATAACCTTTAGTTGGAAGGGTGCTGCAGTGTTCGTCAGAAGTTCTATAGCAAGACTGATCTCAGCTATTATTTTGCTGTTCCAGTCACAGGTGTATCATTCCTGGACTGAAATCCCCAGCACTGATTCTGTTATCTTTCCAGTGCGTAGATAAGTCAGATGGCTCTAAAATGAGAGTGACAGCACCCAGCACAAAGGTGCACCGCATCCGGTCAGCTGCAAATCACTGCATACTTTAAGACTTCTGATAATATCTAACTTGAGAAGTGCTATGAAATTAAATGTGCAATCCTTTGCAGATCCTGGATATTTAATTTTTTTGTGAGAAAGCACCATATAGCAGATCCTAGTAATTTAAGAGGTCTAGGCAACACTATGATGTGAATAAACATTAGCCTCCAAAACACAACGGTATGAAGTGTTTAATAGTTTCTTTTATCTCTGTTGAATAGAGGAAAGCCGTACAGAAAAAGGAACAAAAAGACTTTGTAATTTGCTTATGTATAAAACAAAATAAAAACCTTGAAAAAATAACGGTATATGAAACCATTCTGAAAAGAGCACAGTATAGGTCCTCCTCAGTCTCCTAGCAACAAAATTTTCTCTGCTTTCTCAGAGTATCATGAAGTTGTGGAATCCTCCTCCTACACATAATTTGAAATCAAGGATGAAAACACAGGAATGACCCATCTTACTGGGCTAGAAGCTGAAAACACTTTCACAGCCTGCTGAAACACAGATCAGCAACAAGCAGCATCTGTTGCTGCCTTAACAGTATCTTACTTGCAACTTAGCCATGATCTATAGCTAAACGTAGCAATCAGATATGCAACTCTGGTAATTAACAACAAAACGCAACAGAACATGGAAAGAAGAGGGATGTGACATTAAAATAACTTCAGCAACCACCTCAATAATTAAAATTAATGTATAGCAGTAGAGGGAAAACTGATTTTAGCTGGCAGCTGTTCACTGACTTTCTTTAGATAGCATCTGAATGAGGTCAAAACAAAGCCCGTTCCCTCCAGTATTTTCCAGTGATTCCCTTAAAACAGTGTCTTTATTTTCCCAACCTAGAATAGAGAAAGCAGAAAGAAGATTCTTGTTCTGGCTAGTCAATTTAATCACTTAAGATCAGTAATACCAAAACTTAAAATTACAAGCTAAATAAGCATCTAATTTATTAGACCTCTGAAATAATAATGGCCCTCTTCCTGGCCATGAAAACAGAGGAGGGCCATGGCCTAACCAATGTGATTTGCACATTGTTTCATCAGAACTTTTTCCACCAACAGAACTAACAGGTGCATTTCACTTCCAGAAGATTGCTTTCATTTCTTTCGTTACTTAGAATGGCATGTTATGAATGAAAGAATTTGTCAATCTACAGCAAAATGCAGAGACAATTTGCCAGCTGGGCATCCTTCTAAGCACAGAAAATGGTAAAGTATCTTAATAATAATAATCACTAAAGGAGTACCAAAATACAAAATGCTCAGGAAGTTCAAATTAAGGTTCAATGCTGAAAGCCATAATCTACAAGCAAAATCCTACTTTTTAAGGGAATAGAATAGCAACAAATCTAACAGCCAAAGATTGGACATGAATGTTTATGTCATTCAGCTTTGATGGAAATTTTCTTTCTGTAAGATGAGTGAAGAAGAATAGCCTACACTTCTAAGGAAGAGGAAGATACTTGGATCTGATCAACTTCTTACTGTTTCTACTAAACTTCTCCTGTGCTCATCAACCCATAGGCTCAGGCTATTTTTAAGCAGGTGAAAAATATCAACTGAGAAAATTATACTTTCTGATAACCTACCAAGAGCAATGCAGATCGGTGCAAGTAAAACCAGAAACCGTATTTTTTTTCCTCAACATCTACATTATTTCTTTTCACACTGAAGCTAAACTTTAGCCCTAGCTTTAAATCCAATGCACCAAGAAATGCCACAGCGTAGTTTTGCACCAGTACCAGGATGCAGTCTGGCTGTGACTGCTCCCTCAGCTCTTCTTTAAGTCCACACCACCGAGGTAGAACGCAATTCAAGTCCAATTGCTAAAAATATGTCCGTACAACACTAAGTATTCAGAACTGATGCCCTGCATCCCTTACTATAGCAATATATATAGGCAAAAATACTGCACCCTTTGGAATTTCTCTCCCCAACATAGGATATACGGATACTGCCTAAATGAGGAGATTCAAAACTCTACGTCTTTGAGTGTCTAATGGCACACGAGTAAGAATTGAAGTAATGCAGACCCCTTGTTCAATATTTGAACTCTAAGTTTACAATCTGAATTTGCAGATCACCCACAGATGTATTATTGCAACTAAAATTTATTACAGATGCATGCAAATGTAGGAGAGCTGCTCCAAAAGTAAAGCCTCCTATTTTATTATGTTAACCCATCATGGCAGAGGCGGATGTTGGTGGTATGGCAGAAGAGGCTGAGCCTTCCCAAAATATTCCATTATGTTTTGTTGCCATGTGACAGAAGGCAGCTTAGAGGCAGTCTGACAAAATGGCATCTGACATGAAAGTGCACATGAAGCAAAGGGATGGAATTTAATTCCTTCGTGCAGAAAAAAACGGCACCCATCGACATTCATTAACACCTGCTGAACATTTATGGAGCCCAAACAGGGGATGCAAGGCGGTGTATTTCAGCAGAGGTGACAGCAGTGTGAAAGACAAACCATGTTCCGGACAGCTGTGCAATTTTTTTTTTTAATGAGTGTGACATGCAGACTCTTGTTCACTGCTTGTGAAAATGCATGGCTAATGATGGCGTCTATGTAGAAACAGTGTTATGTAGCTGAGAATCTGCTCTATCAAATTATGTTATTGTCCTTTTTGTATCTGTTTTAGTTTCCATGGAAATAAATGGGAGGCATTACTTTTGGAGCAACCTACATATATATGTATACATATGCTGGCTGGCTTCTAGACATCAGTAAGAACCTGGTAGTTCATGAGATGACGGAAAGACTGACAGAGGAACTGCCAGTCTTTGGTACTGGTGATTATGCTTTGCCAGTCATTATGCAGACAGATTTCAGGTTGTTTCTGGTTTCCCTGTGATGTCAACATACAGGTATCCATTTAATGAAGGTGACCATTACACAGTATTTTCCATGAGTATATCAGACTGTGGGAGATGCTGCTCTGTTGAATAGACTCAGTAGGAAGAGCACTTAAAAGGCATTATCACAAGCTGTGAAGCAAGGTATTAGGAATCAATACTACAAATACTACATCCCAGATGCTATATATCTAAATACTATTAGAGCAATCTGTGAGATCAAAACATACAATCTTACATTTTTACATTTAGAACCAAAAAGACTTAATCCTACCCTTGTGTCTTCACAGCCTAGAACGGATAAGTGGAACACAAAGGTGGTGATGTACAGGGGGGTCTGTGATTTAATGATGGAGAGAAATGAGAGTCTGTTTGATGGGATAGGATGTAAGGCTCAGTTTGCAAGAGGAAATGTTAAGCAGGAAGGCACAGAGGCAGCTTGCCAGCTTTCTACCAAGCAGAAACAGAAAACCTAAGAGTTCAGGTAGGGCTCAAAAAATAAAGGTAGAACCCTGCATATCGCATATGACTTTAAAAATCATATTATAATACCATTCTCCATATTTCACAGCAATCCTGTAAGGATAAATACATAGATGCTACTGTAGCTGGACTACACAGGTATTTAGAATACAGTAAAACTGTATGAGCACATAAGTATGATTTGCAGATAGAACAGTGAAATAAACGCAGATCCTAAAAGCTCTCTTAGGCAGATCTCCAGCACCCAGATACAATGAGAAGGATTTCAGATAAGTTCCATGTGGAGTAAAGATCAAGACCAGATGGAGCAGAAGTATGAATGGACGGGCCATACAGCAACACAGCCACAACAGACAGCACAGTGTCACTGGGAGTACCTGCAACACGTGAGGCAGCTCCCATCGGCTCTGTTGCCAGCTCCCTGGTCAGTTGTGTTTGTAGGGATTTGCTGGTAAGTGTATTAAATGAGCCTCGAGAAAAAACATTCTAGTTCCTAAATATCCTGAAACTCCTTGTGTGTACCCTGGTAGTAAAGGGAAGTCACAGAGCTACAGGCAGTACTTTAGTTTATAACACTAAATATTATTATTAATATACATGATTTATACTAAATGCAAGAAAAAACCCCAACCACGAAACGTCAACTTCCTCAATGTGAGGTTTACTTTAATACACATCTAACTAGCACATACATTGCTGTCAATAAACCTTGTGTGTTCTTCTCTGCACCAGTATTGCAATGGGTGGAAACTCTGAGGCTCTGAGTTTGAAGCATATGGAATTTTCCAGGTCACGTGTTAAGCCAAGCGCCGGACTCTGCTGGGCAGGCAGAGGGAGAAACTGAATTCTAACCATATGTTTTGAACTGAAACAATATGCTCATTCTGTTATAGCTGAAGACTTCAATAACCGCTTTACAGTCAGCAGCAATAAAAAGGGAAAGTAATATTGAAATAACATTTGCCGTGGCATAGAAAGTAATTACAGCATAGAAATGAGAATGCCCAATGTATATATCACAAGTTGATGCACGACAATATTAAGTTATATCATTCCCATCACAATATTTATTAGGACTTTCTTTTAAAGGACAAGAATTAAAACAAGTGGGATTCAGTTTCCACATGAACTATTCCAGGCCAACACAGAAACACTTTTGCATCTCAGAAGATCATGAAAACTGATCTGTCCCTCTACCAGCTGAACGATGACCAGAGGCAGAGAGGTGTGACAATTCAGAGCTTAACATCTAAGTGCGATGGTAACAAAAATCCACACCAAGCTGGGTAAAGCCAGTGCCTAGCCTACCTTGGAAGCACAAACAGCTGCATTGCATCAGTCTCATTCCATGACTCAGAGCATGCTGTACCAGGCAGTACACACACCCTCTTTGGGCAGGATGTGTTCCACCATTGCACGCCCCTGCAAAAACCATTTTGTGTTCTGCTTTCCTGCCCTGCTTTGTTTACCTCACCCAGAATTTGTGCGGGTTGGAAATTACTGCTGGAATATCATTTAATCAAAAACAGTCCAGAAAATAAATTGATTTTAAATACAAACCTACTCTTCCCATTAGCCTTAAACTATTGTACTGTTTCATTGGGGGAGTGCTTTTAATTTCCACTCCTACTGGTAAAAAGCAAATAAATAAAACAAGATAGACACACAGATTAAACTCTTTCCAGCTCTCAGATTCTGCTCTTGCTGTGATATCTCTGATTACCTTTTGTGACTTAATCTCAGCATTTTCCTATTGCTATGTCATTTACATCATGCTAGTAGATTCCCTGTAATCGATGTGATGTGCACACACTTCAGATTTTGCATTTGTTCCTCACAGAACAATCATAGAATCACTAAAATTTCAATGTTTTTCCTTATACTAACTTACTGCACTATAATCAGCAGTGTTTGCAATACCACTTACAGTTTAATGAAAGCAATTACAAACAAAAGTCAAAATTTGTTTCCATGGAACTGAAAACAAAGGCGCTCTCATAATACCACAGGCCCAGAATTTGACAGCAACTTGCCAAATTGTTTTACATCTACTTCTCACTCTAAACACTGAAGATTGTCTTCAAAATTTACAAAATAATAAACAAATGGAAATGAGCCTTTCATACAGCTAAATCCTGCAAAGCATCGAAATTCAGGATACCAATATGTGTGTATTCCAGGGCCAGGAAGCTCCAGGTCTGCTGCTTCTTCAAGCTCAGACAGATTAGATGGCTGAGGAGCATATCAGGATTCACCTGCAGCTATAAGGCAAAGTCTGGCTCCATTAAATGGCTCTCATTTAATGAGAACTAAACTGTCATTCTTACACCTGCACACACAGAATAGTCATACATCACTGAAACAAACTTGGCAGGGCCTCTTGGTTCAGCCTAGAAAAACTTTCGTCACGGTAAACAAATATAGAGAAAAGCCTTCACATTTATCAAGGACATCGGACACAGCCTGATGACAACAGGTAACCTCATACATGCAGATTCAAAGCAGTGTTTGGGTATTACTATCCCCAGCAACACAAAGATCCACATGGTTTTGAGGGAGAGGCAGTAGGTGCCCTGTCCCTGTAGATATTTGAGGTCAGGCAGGAACAGGCTCTGAGCACCTGATGGATCTGTAGGTGTCCCTGTTCATTGCAGGGGGTTGGACTGGATGGCCTTTAAAGGTCCCTTCTGACTCGTATAATTCTATGAGTTACAGAATAAAGAAAGAAAGATTTGTGTTCTACAGCTATAGGAATAAGCATCTGACTGGAGATTGCAGTGATCTGCAGACATGGCACTGGCTGGCCCTCATGATGCAACTTATCTACAGCTCAAATAGATCTACTTCAAACTGAAGTCTGTTTTAGGGCAGAATTTGGTTCTCAGTTACAAAAGTAGTCTTGCTGTGACTTCTGTATGAGAATTAAAGAGACATTTGGCCTGTAATAGCGGGAAAGTGAGGAGAGAAGAAGAGTGGCCAGGGAAAGAGATCTGCTGGAGTCCCAGATTCATCGGAACCAAACCTGTGGCCTCGACCACCTCGCCTACGAGATGGCTGAAGGCTGCAGTGGGCTGTGAGACATACGCAGAGCACACCACATCTGATCTACAGTTTCCATACTCAGAGATCAAAGCCATCTTCCAACATAGCCTTCATTCACCAAATGGTGCTGGCAAACAGCCCACCAACAGCTGCCACATTCATCTCTCCAGTACTCCGCTGGGCACTCACTAAGCAACGAGAAGTGGCACATCTCTGTTGGCCTCTGTTATCCTTTTACCGATTGCAAAGCAGACGAAACAGGGATCGTTAAGGAGAAGGAGCAGAGAAGGGAAAGCAGTGACTGAAAGTCGGGGGATGCCCACAAGAACAGAAAAGGGAAAGGTAAGTCACGGTGGCAAGCAGGGCAGAGCGCTGTCAGTTCGGTCCCATTTTGAGCCCAGGGCCCCAGCTGAGGCGGAGGCCTCAGCTGTCGGGCAGCCCCCGGCCCACCTCCCCGAAGCCACAGGCGGACGGCCCCAAACTTGTGTAATGGGGAGACAGACCGCTCCTCCGCCGCTCCCCCACTGCCTCCTCCCATCCCATTCCCTCCCCTCCCCTCCCCGGAGCCCGCCCGTCCCCTCGCCCCGGCAGCCAATGGCACGGAGCGAGGTGCTGCCTGCGGCGGCCGGGCGGGGAGCAGAGGAGGAGGCGACAGGCGCTGCTCGTCGCTCGCTCCCCGGCTCCGGGCGCTCCTGAGCCGCGCCCTCGGTCCCCTGCCCAGCCGATACCTGCAGCATGGACTCGGACTCCGGGGAGCTCAGCGAAGGCGAGCTGGTCTCACCTGCAGGTAAGGGGACCGCGGTGATGCTGGGGCTGACTGAAAGCTGCTGATGCTCAGCTTGGGGAAGGACCGCCGCTGTCCCGCCTGAGGGAGCGGCCCGCGGAGCTCGGTGAGCGCCTCGAGACGGCGGGAGCTCAGTCTGGCCGGCACACAGGCTGAGCGGGTTCAGGAGGAGCCCGGCCGCTCTCTGTCCCGGCCGTTGCCCGCCCGGGGAAGGGGAGAGTTACAGCCACGCGTGACGTGACAGCCGGTTACATGAGCAGCGCTGGCGCTAATCTGAGCCATTGTGCTTCATATCCAGAGGGGGAAAAGTTTTGTGGGGCTGCTTGGGCTCCCGCTGCAGGACCGCGGCTGGCAGCCGCTTGCAGAAGGTTAGCCCGCCCCTCAGGTCCCCAGACCGCACAGCTTCGGTTTGCAAGCCGTAACTTTTCACCAAAAGAGCATACAAATGCTGCTGCTGCTGCGCTGCAGCCTGCATAGTTCTTAGATGAGGCAGAAGGAAGAGGAAAGCTCCTGCTTTTCCAAATCTCCGCATTCTCATGTCCTGTGCAGAACAACAAACTGACGGGGCTTAATCAAAGGGTGGCCCCTGCAAGCAATGAAACGGAGACAAACGTGCATGAAGTCCAACACTGCAGAAGGGAACTGGCTCTACTCCTGCTGTTGGTGCACAGCCGTGGGCTCGGGGCCGCCTGCCCCTGCCCGGGGTGTGGCCTGTGGTGGGGGCACCGCCAGGTGCTGGGCGAGGGCTGACCGAGGTGCAGGCAGACCTGCGTCCCCTCCAGCTGCCCACCGTGCTGACGCGAGTACCTCCTCTGAGCGCATTAAACCAGTGTTAGACCAGCAAGTGCCATTGGAGTAGAGATCATCATAAACAGACAGAAAGTTACTGTGTTACAGTATGAAGTAGTCTATGAGAAACACATTTTCACCCCGGTCTGCTTTAGACCTCGATGCTATCTGAAATCTCTTAACAATACTGTTAGCACAGAAGGGATGAACAACCTTACGAAGCCATAAGATAAATAGGTGTCATCTCATCTAGCCTCTATAATCTTCGATCTGATCCAGTTTTATCTATTGGGGGCATCTACCTCTGACAAGTTGCTTTTTTTTTTTCTTATTTCTTCCTCCAGATTTTTAATAAGACTGGTAACAGGTGTTACAGCTCCTTACAGACATAAAGCTCTGTTAAGCTGAAGTTATCAACAGAGATCACCAACAGTTGCAATTTTTCATCCAGGTACACAAAGCAGAGCCTTAAGCTACAAGCATTATGTTTATAATGGAGCTAACGTAGTACAGCCCCAGATGCCAACATCATACTCCTGCAGTAAATAGATTTTTCTTTTAAATAAATTAAAAGTAACTATGCTTAGAGATTGCCATAAGTGTATTTTATGTCATCACTTACTAGCTGCCAAGAGCTGATGTTCATCGTGCTCCTCTACATTTCTCCTTAGTACTATATGAGAGAAGGAGAACCTGGCATTTTGACCGTACATGGTAGATGCCTATGCAGTAGAATAAAATTAGAAGAGTGAAAACTTTGTGTTTTTGTCTTAGCCAGCTGCAATCACTTTTCCTACATAGAAGTGTTATCGCTTGCTGTTTGTATCCCCCATCCTCTCCTGATTTTTTTCCCCCTTGCATCTCATTTGGTCTTTCTCTGTACAGTGCCATATGTGCAGCGCAGTACCTCGCTGGCCGTGGGTGTCCTGCTGTCAGTCACTGCTGCAGGCGCAGAAGCAGAGAGGTTGCAGCACAGCTTTCAGTCACCGTACCATACTCCACACACTCAGTGACCAGGAGCACTCTGCCTGTGGATTGCAGGGCAAGCAGAGTGCCATGGAGAAATATTTGGGTTGAAGCCCTGGGAACGGCCCAGTTGTGGCCATTGATCTCAGGACAGCTAGGGTTTCATGCCAAAAGGGACCATTTAGCTTGTTCTCCTTTAGCAGCCCTTGCGCTCCAAGTACATCCAGCAGTAACTCCAGCTTGCACAGCTGCAATCTCTTATGCCCACTGTCCAGTTTTCAAGTTGTTCACTTGTTCAAACCCAATGTGATACATCACTAATGTTTCAGATGCTGGTGCAACACAGATGTTTAAAGGTGTTTCAGGGTCTGCTCCTCCTGCAGTACTCGGTGGTGCAGCACCGCTCCCATCACTGAGGCTCAGGGGTGTGAGCAGGGCAGGGGGCTTCTTCCTGTGCCCCCACCATCTGCTGCACGTGCTCAGCATCCAAGAGCCAGCTGGAAGCTTGCACTGAGATCCCAGCAGCCTCATTTCCTTTAATAGCTCACTTAAAGCCAAGTCTCCAAGGAAGCAGAAGTAGTTTTTCTGTATTCTAAATGTGTTGTCATGATAGCATCTTCATATTTCTTTGGTGCAGGCAAAAAGCTCCTTATATACGAGTAGCTCAAGATGTTAGCTCTACTTAAAAACAAACAGAAACCACAGCTCAGCACACCAGAGCATCCAGCTCCACAGCCTCAACTTCCACCAGCCCAGCCTGCTTATGCTCATCCATCACTGCTTTGCATTGATTTGTCCATATAGTCAGGAATTACATATACATATATATATACACACACACACGCTTAAAATTACTCATGAGATAGAACCCTGCTAAAAGCATTGAACAGGTCTTTGCAGTTCTGAAAAAAACGTGTATTTAGCACTACCTCCAGTGAAGGTTCTTGAATTTTATTATATACACTACGAGTCATATTCCTTTTCTTGTCCTATAGATAAGCTTCTGGAAGCTGAGCAAGTAATCTTAAAATAGAACACCGTTCTCATTTTTTTTCCTGTCCACCTATTGAGAGGTGTGGGAGTTTTTGTTTGTTGGGTTTTTTCTTTTTTTCCTCTCCTTTTTCTTTTGAAGTCCTTCAGGAGAACAATGCATTTTTTCCCCCCAGTTGTCTCACAGCAGCCTACCACGTGAAGGTATGATCCGTTGTGTCACCTTTCAGACCAGCATTTCACAAAAATCCAGGTCATTTCCAACAGCAATGCTTTAGCAGTGGATTTAGGAATTTTCCCTGTGAGGGAAAGGCAGCAGACCTTCATTTGTTGCGCATCGCCCCAGTTCCCTCAGCTGAAACAGCAGGAATTCAGCCAAATAGGTTTCTTATACAATATTGATTTAAGCCTTTCTACAAGCTACCAGGTCAGAACAGAGGTTTCTGTGTTTGTTTAATAGAACCGTTACACTACACCATTAACATATGGTAACTAGAAGCTGGGTCTTTGAAACAATACCGATTATTTTCATTAAGCTTAACATATCCTGCAGAGTAGACTGTTGCTGGTGCCTTCTGCAGCTTTCCTCCCACTGAAGTCAAGGGAAATTTGGCCTAGGAAAGAGAGCAGCTTGTGCTCCAAGTAGAGCTATAAATTGGTGATAGGATTTCTTGGAACATTAGCACTGTGGAGACTACAGCTTTGTGTGATGCCATGGAGCACAAGATGGAAACACCCTTATCGCCAGGCTTGCATCCATAAAAACAGTGGGAGTCTTATAGTCTTCAACAGGGCCAAGATCTCACCCTGCGACTGCTGGCACAAAAACATTAATGCATTCTAAAATATTTGATAATTTCTCTGAACTCTACCCCGAGGAATAAACATGTGCTTAGTAAAAACAACAACAGATTTAAACATTATTTAGTGCTGTAAAATAGCCCCGACAGACATGAATATTTTTTTCCGGAGCTGTAATATTATTTGAATAGCAATGCTTAGCAAATATTTTTTTTTTCCTGAAAATTATTTACCACGCTGTGTGAACTGCCTGTACTTCTGTGATATTCATCTCTTGAGCCTTTTGCATATTTTAGCATTGTTTTACAGAGCTAAATGCTGTTTGAAAGCCAATATAGTCTCGTAAATACCAAGATTATTTGACAATGTACTGTGAGATATTTAGCAACATACAAAATTATTGGTGGCTTTGGTAACATGCTTGAGTGCAAGCAGGCACATTGTAGTTCTTTTTGCAATATCCTGCTGGACATTTGAACAAATATTTATTTATTAAATCATGACAAAGTATACTTTGCCCCAGGCAACTCCTGTGTCTTTGAATAGGAAGGGTTCCAATTTAAGAAAAGACCGTTTTGCTTTTACATGAAAAAATCCAAGTCACATATGGAACAATATCTGCTGGGCTTCAGGAAAGCAGGCAGAAGCAGTAGGTAATAGCATGCTGTAAGTATGGAAGAGAGAAGAAAAGACTATTTTTACTGGAATCTGCAGACTCTACTAAATGCTTCTGTAATTAAGTGCTTACTAACACCTGTTTAACAAAGGGCTCTCCCTTCTGCTGAGAAACAAACAAAAAAAAGCAAAGCTGGTTTAAATGAGAAGGACAGACACGAAGTAGCATGTCTCAGAATCCCATACTCCAAGCCCTCTTACAGAGCTGCTTGGGTGAAACTGCAAGCTGTGGCAAGAATGTGCCCAAGTTCTCTGCCAGGACAGGGCAGGTGAAAGACACATCAGATGAGAGGGCAGCAGCTGCAGGGCAGGCCGTGAGCTGAGAGCCCGCCTGGGTGAGTTCTCTTGGACCGCCTTACTCTTCCCTCCAGGGAACACATAGGCTGCTGATTTACATACAGACCCCTCTTTAGCATAGGGACTGTCAGATTAGGAGCCTCATCCAACTGAAAAAATAAACCTTGGAAGGGCAAGAATCCAGTCATGCTGTGTCGGTTGTACAGACCGTAAGTAGTCTCATTCTTGTTTAGCTGAATAGACTATTTGGTTGAACAAGTCAACCTGTTCAGGCTTCTGTTTTTATAGAAACCAAGTGGCAATACAACATTCATGAAGCACTTGATTGAGACCTAAGCTCGCCTGTTTGTGCATCTGTGGACCAGACTGCTGAGCAGCAATCGTGGATAGTTTATGAAGTTATATGAAGTAATACCCTTTCTCAGTAGCTTTGATGTGCTCCAGTAAGCAATTTGTACCATAGTAAGACACATCCCTCCCGCACATGTCAAAAATAAAAGGCAAATGTCATCAAGATTTTCTTCCCACTTTTGAGAGGATGGCATATTGAATCATGTGGTCTCCGAAGAACTAGTCATCATGGATGAAGCAGATTCTGACTCTCGGGTGGGGACAGAAGGCAGGCAAAGAATCTTGTCTTATTGTTGTACATAAAAATTTGCCATTCTTAATCAGAATTTAGTAATTAGCGTGGATAAAGACAAACCTTGGAGCAGGAATTTCTAATGCCTGCTCATGCATAGGAATATGAAGCTGCAACTGGTCACAGCAGTCAGTGACCATTTCTGTCTGCCCTGCATAAGGCTGGAATGACAGTGGATACCATTTGATATGACATTTTGGCCATAGCATATGCCCTATATAAAGCTACACACATTTCCCCTCAAAAACCCTCACACCTTTTTTGGATAAATGCCTTTTTTTTTTTTTTTTTTTTTTTTTTTTTTAATTTAAATCTTTCTTCACATCTACACCAAAGACTAAAGAAGTCAAGGCAGGAAAAGCAGCTCACCTGATTTTTCTTGGTAAAGATGGAAGAATAAAGCTACGAACCCAAGGTAAAAAGGAAAACAGTAAATCAGATGGATTCCTGATTACATCAGCTGGGTGAGAAAGTTCTTGAAGACCTGGCCTGCCTTTTCTATCTTCATTTTACCTGTGGTATCACTTGGGGTGACAGGCCCTCCCAGGTCCCATGAAGTAAGGGAACCCTTTAACTTCTTAAGAGTGCTTACTGTTTTCTCTAATGAACCAAACAGAGCTTGGCTGTGGGCCCTAGCAGCGGTAACTGAACTGTATATCTATTAATATACATTTTGGCACTGTTTGAGCCCACGCAAGATAGCCTCCCACAAAATGTCCTGGCATGACTGAGGATAACAGTGGCCTGTATGAGTTAAAAAACATTTGGAGTGTGGGAAAGAATTCAGTTTGTATCCAGATGGCAGCATTATGGCACTCAGAGCAGCTACACTGGGCCAAGACCTGGGTTTGGAGCCTTACCCAAGCAAAGTGAAGTTTTTTGCTGCTTACCTGCAGAAATCTCCTTCCAGTTAGCTCACGAGAATGGATCTTGTAAGCTGAGAGAAGTCTAATTCTAGGAATCTTATGGAAATCTGGGACAAATTTTCTGCAATAATCACAATTTCGTACCCAGTTCCCAAACTTCCACTTGAAAAGCCAAGCCGAGCTCAGGAGCTGCTCAATAGCCAGTGGTTTTCTGCTCTTTACAGCAGCCATCTTTACTGAAAAAGGCTGAGGAAGAGCAAAAGTCACTTCTCAATCCTTTCCATTTATCCCTTCCCAGAAGATTCTGCTGTCAGTCTGTCAGTGCTGCTTACAGTTCTCCTTCCTACAGAGAAGCCAAACGAGTGGTCTCAGTATAGATGCAGGCTTCGCTAACATCTGCCAGCATAATAGCAGATTGGAGATTACTTCACCATGAAGACATTTGGTCTTCTTGCCAGTGCTAGTTTAATATGAAAGGTAATCTTCTGCTAATTTATAATATTTGTGTTTCAGAACACCTCTCTACCACCAATGACCATTTTATTTCTGGCGTTAACTTTGTTTATCCAAGCAGCTTAAGCTTTCCTCTCTTTGAAGAGATTTATTAACACTACTACTGCGTCACTGTTTCCTCTCCAAGAAGTTTTCTGTTTACTTCTAGAGCATTTAATTTACTCTGTCAAATCATTGACAAATGCAGATCAAAGAAATCCAAGTTTCCTGGACTTTGAAAAGTGAAGTTTTTGAGGAGGTTATTTATTTTAAGACAGCCATTTTTCAGATGATGTTTCTAGTAAAAACTTTGGACCATGTAGCATTATGCCAGGCCAATGTCAGTGCTTTTTGTTTACTCATGTTTAATTTTAAACTTTGTGTATTTGTGCACGACTTCCCCCTCACACTCAAAGTAGAAGGAGATAGGTAAGAGGTATCAAGAACGACCTTCATGTTCACTTCAAAGCAAGTTATAACTATTTTGATGCATCAGCTATAAGTATCAAAATAATGAAGCATCTTTTCATCAATGATCTCCATTGTTAAGGAAAACGTCTAACCATAGACCCAGAATTATCAGTACAGTCATGACTCACAGCTGCTGGATTTCTTAGAAAATAAAGAATCAATGGGGAAAAAAACCACGTCAGTTACAAATCCGGGAATAGGATAAAAGAGTTCATACGTATAGACCCCACAGAATGCCAATATGACCCTTCTTAACAACTTGTACTAATTGATGACCTTTAAATATATCAGGCTCAGTAGCACATACAATAAATAAATAAAAGCCATTTCTGATCAGTGTTTGTACCTGGTCTCTATCAGAAGCTAACTTTTAAGGTGCAAGTCTAACCAGAGAGAACTCCTAGCTTGGAGTATTTGTTTTTAAAGAGTGTATTCCCATGTCAGTTCTTAAAGGTTGATGTCAGATACCATCCTCAGATACCATCCTGCATAAGAGGGAATGACAGCACTTTGTATCTCCAGAGCAGACATAGCTGAGGTTTCACTCTTTCCAATCCCCTGCGTTCCTCCACTAAAAAAAGAGACCCATACATCCATCCAGCACAGTCACTGCTGGTATTTCTACACAAAAAGTGCTTCCTTTACACAAGTCATACAGAATTGAAAAAAAGCCAAGAACAAATCTTTTTAAAGACAGATGAATACAGTGCTCACCATAATTCCGTGATTCAAACGTTACATTTTGGATAGAATAAGATTCCTGAGAACTTAGAACACTCTCAGCTCTCAGCTGGGAATCAGCCAGTATCAGTTTATCCTCCAGACCAATACACCTCTTGCAGTTTTGAGGACTATTCCCAAACTGAACTAGGATTCTTTCTAACTGGTTAGTATCTAGCCCAACAAGGTCAAAAGAAAATCATGCTGATCTCACACTGACATTTGGTTGTTGCTGAGCAATGGGTGCACATCCAGGGGGGGAAGAGCTACAGCACCATATGGTGGTGCAGGACAGGTCCAAACTGCACTTTGCTGGGTGCACATGGCCCACGGGTTGGGCAAGCCTGCACTACTCTTTCGCAAGCCTCAACTCTTCCAATCTTGGCCTGATTTCTCATTCTTAACTCATTTCTTTTCAAATACTCTTGGGTTTGCAACTTCTACTGTTATGAAAAGTAAATGCTGTTCCCTTCAAAAGGGAAACTTGGGAGTAAGATATTGTCATCTTAGAGGAATTAGAAACAGACTCGTCTTGCCAGAACTAACCTGCCAGCTCTGGCAAACAAACAATCCCAACAGTGCGTTTGCAGATGAGAAGGGTGTCAACCTGATTAATAAGGCATATCTAGTAGAAGAAAGTTTGATCTTCAAACTCCAAAGCAGGAATTTGCCCCAAAAGGAGAATGTGTTGCTTCCACAGGTAACAGCAGCTTCTTTCTTATTTCCAGAGTACATTTCTGAACATCTGCTTGAAGAAACAGCATATCCTCACGTCCTAAGTTAAAGTCTTTGGGTCTGAACAGCAGGTCCAGGGGCAGAATTGCATTTCTCTCCAGACAGCACCTGTGACTGTCACTGATCAAATGAGGTCAGAAGAGGACACTGCTTTATATAGATATAGCTTAATTAAAAGGAAAAAGGGAAAAATGGAGCCTAGCCCTTTAAGAGTGTTTTGATTAACGATGGTATGCAGAACCCCTCTCAAGTTTGCCAATATATTCTTAAACGTTTTAATAAATCAGAATAAAAGATACCGTAGGAGGATTCACAGAGATTGCCTCTGGGAAGCAAGCAGAAGCTTTCAGCCTCAGCGAAGAAGCAGTGAAGGCGAGAGGTGTTTGTGGAAGCAAAACTCATGTCAGCGAGATGAGAGCAGAGAGACACAAGGGAGACAGAAGGAAAAGAACATGAAGCAAAAGAGTTGCAGGTTCCCCACAATACCAACTCAGCAGCTACATGCACCTTGCCACTGCCCCACTGATGTGGCTGAGCTGAACCCAGCCAGCACCAGAGGCAAATCCACCCCTTGCAGGGCCAGCAGCCACCCTGACATCTGGGTTTTGTCTTCATCAGAGAGGAAACTCACTTTTCTTTTAGAGACTGCATTAGCTTTGTGGTTTTGCCTTGCCTGATTGAGACTGAGTTTGGAGTAGACATCCAGCAGGTAGGGAGATTACAGCTCTGCCCAGGCACAGCCCCACACAGCATCCCTCCCCCATTCTCATGGCACAGCACAACAGAAATGACATATATCTATTATGATTTTGCAACCGAGTCATCTGTTCAGCTTCCATATTTCACAAGAGTTTTGTCCACAGTTGTCCATCCATATATAGAAGGGAGCAACAGTTGCTCTTGCTTTGCTTAGAGCTCTGTGTATTCACCTTTTAGAACTTCTGTAGGAATGTACTGCCTTAGCAACAGCTGAGCAGTGTTAAGACAGAAGCAAGTGACATGCAAGAAGGGAGCTTAGAGTGACTGGGGAACCACTGTTCAATGAAAATATGAAAAGTATTGAGTAGAGCTTAACTTCTTTAGAGTTGCTACAGCCAATGACAAGAAGGTAGAAAGCTACACATAAAATATTTTGGGCTGCACACAGTAAAACACAACTAGACATACCAAAAAACCGAAGCAGGCAGCCACAATTACTTGAGGGTTTTTTTTATTATTATTATTATATCCTCATTCCTGAAACAGCTCTTCTACGTTTACAGAGTTCTTTTTTCCTCATAGCCGCATCTGAAGGAAATTTAGATAGCATATGTGCTGTTCTATTAAACAACTAGTACTAGAATACTTAGTTTCTTCCCTCATTTCTGTAGAGGTTAGAGCAATAGTTATGCTTTCTAGCAGGGCTTATAATTTAGGGACAGTTGACGCCTATTCTTAGTCATTATCAGTGACACTTAAGTTCTGCCTGCTCTACAGATCCTATGTTATTAAAGAGTTTGGAAATGAATCCTTACATAAGCGGTTCTTTACCATGAAAGTCATAAAAACACACATGACATCACAGAACTCATAAAACTCTCAACAGTTTGGTTGTTGAAGGCTTTACAGCTATCTGCTTGAATTCACTTGGTTTGAAACTTGGCTTGGTCTGAAATTTTTTGAGGCTGAAAACATTTTCTATGAACAGCATGTGATTGAATATAGCTAGACCTTTCCCCCCTCCCCTTAAAGAGCGGACAAAAATAGTTTTCTTCAGCTATGGAAACGCTATATATAGAAGAGAAGCTAAATGCTTTCAACTCATAGACTTCAATAGTTACTTGGTTTGGGTTTTGTTTTTTTTTTTTTTTTTTTTTTTTTTTAAAAGTTAATTCCTAGAGGAAGAAGTACTACAAAAAATATTAAAGTGATTTCCTTCATAAACATACAGACAGCATCAGAAGCAGCTTAGAAATTAAAGAGAACAGTGTTCCGCAGAATGGAAGGTATTGTCCTGTTGGTTCACATTTTTTCACTCTGGTATTGATCATACCTTGATAGACAGACGCATCAGTCCTAAGACCTTAGTAAGGAGTAGGCTCCTCATCTCAAGAGGTGCAGTGCAGAACAGCAGCTCTGAAGAATAGAACATCACTGGCCATTTCTGTGCCATCCAATTCACAGCCTGCTGTTGATTTCCTGCCTCCCTGTTCTTGCCCCTAAGGAACATCATGGCTGGGAAGCTACCATGAGAGAACTGCACACAGTGCTGCTGCAGCAGTGCTGCAGAAATCCTGCACCTTGACCCTCTGCAAATACTTTTTGGGCCTTGGGAGCCTGTACTGTGCCAGGAGTTGCAGTGGTTTCTCTTGGTATTTGGTGTGGTTATGCTTTTTTTGTTTTTAAGCAGATCCACCAGAATTATACACATGCATCCATACAACATTGTGATTTGAAATTACTTTCATTTAGGTAATACCTATATACACGTCTTCTGCAATGAGAAGAGGTAAACGAGGTCCACCTTGCCCAAAACAAGCCTTTTACAAGCTAAAAATCACCTCAGGAGATTATTACCTGAGCCAGTCACAGCACGTTGGCCAGTTCTGCAATACCCATTCACCCACATATGCCATACATCGCAGTCAGATGGCTGTAGTTAAAGGGTGCAGGTGGGGTACTCCTAGGATATGCCCAAATGTCAGATCTCAGCAGGTGGAATGCAGATGTGGGATATAGAGCTGTTCTAACAGAATACACACATTGGTAGACATGTTCAGAGCGAGAGAATATCAGTGTTTCCATATGCTCATTTGGAAGGAGATGGAAAAAAAATTTATGATCAAGATTTTCCAAGTTTTCCTTCTGTTTTGTTTTTCATCATTAGAACTGTGTCAGGATTTCTTTCCTCATGAGATATTCCAGTAGTTATGAAGAAGTGATACCATACTCACATTAAGCATGTGCTTTAAGAAAATAGTAACTGTTTGGCCACCACTGTTATACACTGGTGGAGGTAACTGTCATCTATTTATCTTCTAAAACAAAATTTGCTGCTTTAGTCTTTTAAGCAACTGTCATGACAGTAACACTTTCCTGAATATCAAAGCGAACAGGACTTGAAATTTAAGGACAGGTATTAACCGCATTGTGAAGACAGTCCAATTTCTTCCTGAAAAGATCTCATATGGGAGGTTGTGCAATCTGAGGGATAACGTGCTGGACTGACAGCAGGGTCTTAATCACAGCCTTGAGCAAGTATTTCAGTTGTGTCTATTTCTCCTCCCACTTCTGGTCTACTTTGTCCATTCACCTCTACTCTTTTAAGGTCATATCTTTCATTATAAGTCCGTGCAGTGAGGATACCAATAAATACTAATACCATTGCAGTGCATCATTGCTGCAGGTACATCTACAGGTATGAGAAAGCTTCAATCCTTGAGGACACCTCTGCAGCTGACTTCATTTGGAGTATGAAAAATACATCAGTGCCATTCTGTGCTCTTTCGGATGTCTCATAAAAGGCTGCAGGTTGAGAACTTGCTCCTTAGCCACACTTGGCTTTCTCTTATGTTAAGCAGATGACTCTGCAGGTTTGTTTTAATTAACTAGTGCTACTGCTTGTCATGAGGCAATAAAGGAATGTTACAGATGGAAGTAGAAAATTTTTACTACATTTTTAGGAATTCAGCTGGAGAAAAAACACTCACATGCTTCCGCATCTTTCCATTTGCTTCCAATTTAGGCTGTCCAGCTCTCCGGCAGTGAAAGCACATGTCAAAAATAGTTCCAAATTACAGTTTCTATTGGGAGGGGTTTTTTGTATTTTTTTTTTCCTTCCCCTTTAATACATGAGCTGCTTACTGAAATAAAGAAAGCCTTTCACCCAGAAAGAATTTACCAGTACAAAAGAAGTTTGCCAGAACTAACGTGCTCATGACTGCTGGCATAATCCCCATTATAAGTCTTTCAAAACACAGGGTGGGATCAATCAAAAAAGAGAGCACTGTCAGCAGTGGTGAGATGCAGGCTGCCTTCCATGGCTGCGATGCACACACCATGGCTCAAGTCCACATTGTCCCCAAGAAGCCCACTGTAAATCGGAGTGACAAGTGTTCTCCAGAGCACTTGAAGTTTTCTTCATAACTCGAGTTTCTGTGTTTCCATGTGAATGGTTTGTGTGGACTTCCCATATGAAACCCTACAGCACTGTCTTCTCAAGGGGGGCTGCATGGTGCCAAGCTCACTAGTGCACAGACCAAGAGATACAGAGGTTTTCTGATCCTGTCTGGTAAGACTTCCCTGCAGGAAGCTGGTTCCTATGGTGTGATACGTGCTTCAGAACGGTCTACCTTCTGTTACTTAAACTCAGATAAAGCCTTAGTGGAAGGAATAACAAATCATGATGCAAAGTGATAAGCTCTAGTAACCTGGCACCAGACCTCTAGTTCTAGGAAGCATGATGAAGCCTAACCCAAGATATAGCAGTCTCCAAAACCAGGGTAATCTGAGGCATTAACAGAGCTGTAACAGTAGTCTCACCTACGGAAACCGAAGTTGAAATCTTCCTAGTAAACAGCTGTAGTGGACATTACCTTCCTTCTCTTACTTCACAATCTGTTTGTTTCATCCAGAAATGAGATCACAACAGGACAACCTCCCCACCCCTCACACTGGAAGTCTGTTAAAGCTCACTAAGGCACGCAGAGATTAATGCCTGCTGAAGACAGAACAAGAAGCACTCTACTTATTTGTAGCCCATGAGATGATTTTTGTACTGTCAGACTAAGTATAAGAGCTGCAAGCTTTGCATTAGGCTCTGAAGGGATGCTGTCTTAGAAAAGAAGCACCCCCTCTAGCCTGCCTGTCCTATCCCAGATAAAAGAACATGTTAGATGATAGATAAAAAACGTGAGGTTGAAAAAAATTACATGAAATTGATACTGAAACTCAGCACACAGTGATTCAAAGCATAGTTCAGCAATGCAAGATTTTCTACACCATACCAAACTCTTATTCTAACTTCACTTTCCATACAAACAAACAGAATAACCTTTGCCAAGTGTGTCCTGAACTCCATCTGGCATCATAATGCCAGTTAATATCTGTATAGATAGCCCACCAGTCCCAGTGATGGCCAAGCAAACCTTGCTGGCTGTAACCTCAGAACTTCCAAGCCTTGTTGATTGGTCAGTTACCTGAAAATTGGTGATTAACACATTGATTTCCAAAATGTAACTACAGCTCAGTATTGATTATCCTCATCCCCAAAACTGAATCAGAGACTTCTCTGCTCCTAGCTGAAAGATTATAGAATATGTTACGAGATAAAGTGCGCACCGCTTGTATTTTATACCATCAGGTCACATGAGGTTTTTAAATACACAGTCCCTTCTCGCCTCACTAGATTCAGTTCAGATTATTCCCCCTTCTCACCCTCAGCACCACCTCAGGTACTACTGGTCCATAGCAGATACAGAAGGTGCTGCCCCACAGACTGCCATCACCTGTGCAGAAGCTCATGTTCCTTCAGAAAGCCAGGTGCAGCCACCTTCTGTGCCAGCTGGCTCTGAAAAGCTCACCTAAGTCATCAGCAAACTGCACCCGAAGGTCTCAGTAATATCTTGTATTTTCATATTATGTAGCCTCAAGCACAAGAGCTATTATTGACAGCTAAATGAACACACACATGTGCTTTTAAATAAGAGACTTCTATCTCCTGTAGGTAGTTGTACATGAAACCTGCCTACTGCCTAGAAGCACTCTGTGAGTATAAATCACACCTGCAGAGGAGAAAGGCGAATTTCTGCTCAATTAGAAATACACCATCTACTCCAAGCCTGGAGATCAATTACACATTGTTCTACAGCTTAGTGCTACAGTGAGGCCAAGAGGCAAATTAATACCGAGCACAGTTGCTGAGGAGCAGATCCACTTTCTGGCAAACCTGAGAATGTCATGTCAGACATTAAACATCTGGGGTCTCTGCAGTTTTTGTCTTGTTACAACAAAGCCATATAAGGCAGGAAAAAGTCTTAGAAAAGTAGAACTGTTCCTAAAGTGACTCAAGATCGATGGTCTGTTTAGTCTATTGCAGAAATCTGATTTTTAACAAACAGGCAAACAAAAAGGAATGTTAGAACTTGGGAATTATGAGTTGCCTTAATCCTTTGTCGCAGTACTATAAGTTTCCTCTGGAAAAGTCTAAGCAGACTGAAGGGCATTAAAATGAGGCGCCGACATGCACAAGAACAGGTGAAAGAAACAAGGTCTGGTAGGTTTTAGGTTAAGCCTTAACAGATGCAGCATTCCAGAGTCCTGCTGCGAATGCCAGCCTCATCCTGAACAACAAGTGAACAAAGGGAAAGGCATTTATTCTTCCAAAGTCAGCAGGCTACAAAGTCAATTGGGCTGTTCAAGAGGAATACATCAGAGAACACTCATTGAAATACAATGCATGAACAAGACTACTACAGAAAGCAATTGGCATAATATTCAGCTATTCTGCTGCCAGAAATAAACTAATCAAGCCTTGATGATACTCATTTGAATACTAGGAGAGTTAAACGTTCATCTACCTTTTAGGGCAAAATAAAGTACCTCAACAGAAAGCAATTAAATTATAACACGACATTATTTCCAGGGCACCTTAGAGATTTCAGGGCAAGGGAAATCTCTTTCAGTGAGCACCACTTGAGCATGGAGCATATACTTGTTTCTACTGATTAACCCAACTGGTTCCTCTCTCTTTCTCCCCTCCCTGCCATTGCTAGATAGTCCTTTAAATACATCATCAGATAGATTGGCAGGCACACATGATGTCTGCAGAGACGACTTGTTGGTTCACATGGGACCCTGCAGAATGCCCTTCCAGATGCCACTATCAGTTTGTAACTGAAGAATTACAGCTTCAGATGTTTATATGTTTAGAGAGGCTTCTTTCAGCAAAAGCATCAGCCTGCATCACCAGTTGGATCCATTCTCAGTTCCATAGGATAACAAACCAGGAGTACACTGACCACCCAGACAGACACTGGCTTCACCTGTAGGTTTTGGCTTCTCTCCATATCCTCAAGAGCCAGGATAACACGGAGAGACTGCAGAAACCCTATACACACTTGCTTTTTCCTATAGCACTGTGAAAAACCACCTTTGTTTATAGACATTTTCAAGACAGCTATTTGGGCTGCCCAAAGCACACCCTGAGACAGATGAGTGCTCCCTCCAGCCCAGAACACAGCCTCTCACAGTGCTCAGGAACAAATGGCCACACAGGACCAGAAAAAACAAGAGCACTACTATACCGGCATAGAAATTTCATACAGTCTCCAACAACCAACAGTCCCAAGACCTCCCAGGTTAAATGCTGCCCCATAGCACCAAGCACTCACCTGACAAGTCGTGCACAAGCCTTCCACAAGCACTTACTTCCCTGTACTCCCCTGCAGCAAGCCAGGTGCCTTCCCACCACCTCTCTTCCATTTCAAGCACCAGGTGTAGGTGTTCAACAATGCCCTTTATTGGCTGCTGAGGAGCACCCTGTGCTATGAGGGGCAGACTCCCTCCTAAGATGGTCTCACTGCACAAAAGAAGCCCTCTGCCTGGTGTGTGCCAATGTTATGTATTGGCCCTACTGTTCTTCCCTTTCTGTGCCAGATGCATTTCCCACAGAACTGGAGTTTTCAGCTGCCAGAGTGTTTTAGATTCTGTTCATATTGTTGAAAACCAGCGATTCCATTGTCTGTCTTGCAGTGTAAAATTGGTAATGTGAAATAAGCATCTTCAGAACACAGTAATTTCAGCGCTCAAAATACTTGATTAGAATTATGAGGAACATCATAATTTCCCACCTTGCTATTAATAAAATCAGTTTCGTTTTTGTGTAGCATTGGAACAGGGCATAACCTTGCAGCTTTACACTGGTAAAACTCCCACCAGGTGAGGAGTTGGATGTAAGTCAGCCATTATTTCAGAAACAAACAGAAAAATATTTTTCTAATCAAATGTTACAGTTTTTCCAAAGTAGTGACAAGTAGCTGGTAGATATCAGCTCTGTGGAAATTAAATGCTTAAGTGCCATCTCAGACTGTGCAAGTCAAGCTGTTCAAGCCTGCAAGGAACATAGCACCAGAGTAGGAAAATGGAAATTTAAAATTAATTGACTACCATGCTAGCAGGTAATCTAGGTGGAAGTTCTCAATCTGGAAAAGATGTTATTTGGGTCTCTCTTGAATATCCTTCACTCTATCTTTCATGGTTGCTAAGAAACAGCAGCATTCCAGTACAGTAATCTTTCCTCCCCCATTCTGAATGGTGGTTAATTGGCCTGTGTGTGAAGCTGGCTTCCTAGTTTATGTTCAAATGCAGAAAACGATAGAACTGGAAAACCAAGGTTTCATGCTAAGTACACAGTTTCAAATGGCATAAAGCTTTGGAAAGTTCACGTTTACCAGAATACTTTTTAATACTTGTGTGTAATAAAGGAAATGTGATTAGCTGTGTCCCAAAATCTCTCCTTTTTCCAAGCTTAATGAAAATTCTCAGCTTGAGTGTGAAATCTGCTGGCTACAAGAACAAGGATTACGTGACTGGATAAATAACAAAATAACGGTGGTGTTCTCTGAGTTGGACAGCATTTATGGCACAAAGACGTTTGCAGTTCAAGAGAAGTAGAAGATACTGCTGGTATTTTTTCAGAAGATTTGAAGGTATCATTTTTGTATGGAAGTTAAAAAAGGAATTTTGTACGAACTATATGAGGATACAAACATTTAGGTTACATAGAGACAGATTACTCACTCTCTAAGGTGAATGTGGTGGGAGTCCAAATACGGGGCTGAGCCTCTTCATCTTAGATGTTATCTAAGCACAGTCCTTCAGGAAATGTTTCAGTGAGGACATTACCTTTCCAATGATTGAGAAATTGGAATATTGAAGAGGCAAGTAGTTCTAATCCCAGCTGTGATATCAACCAAGAAATTCTCTGTACAATCTGGCATGATTTTCCTAACTCCTGCCTGGAAGGGAATGGGTGGGATATGCTTCTGTTTCTTTTCACTTTCCTTTCCCAAACAGGAATGTTACAGAATGACATTTCTGGCACATATGCAATAGAATTCTCAGTTCTCATTGAGCAGGAAGAGATTCTCAGATCATCTAGGTGCTAAGTGTTATCATTAATAACTTGCTAGGTCTGCACTCTGTCAGATAGCCTTCTTTTTAATGGCTGCTTACTAGAAGCAACACACTGCATGGTGATGGCTCATTAAGCAGGATGTATTCTGCAACCAGGAACTGAAAATATCTGTGTTTCAGTTGTGGCATCTCTACCCACGTCAAAAGGGTTGAAACTAGATCATCTTCAATGTTCCTTCCAACCCAAGCCATTCTGTGGTTCAATATGATTTAAGAGGAGAGCTTTCAAATTTTAAAATGAAGAAAATGTTTAAAATCCTTATTTGTTGAATATGTGCAAGTATGTGTTGCTATTTGCAGATGGAGATTTATAAGTTATTATTACTCTGATTATCTCTGAAGCCTCTGTTTTCTTTCCTCTCCATAAAGGCATAAAGACTGATACATCTTGTAAGAAATCAATGATTATTTCATTTTGCTACTGATTGGAATGTCAAAGGGCTTTTAGGACTTATTGTAAATAACCAGTTTGACAGAATCCGCATTGGCAGTGACTCAAAAAGAGAAGCTATGATAATTTTTGGAGCAGCTAAGTGCTATTTTGGACGTGAGCTACTGCTAAAGGGGCTGAGAAGGTTAAACTTTACAATCAGCAGGGATGGCTGCAGTCCTGATCTGGGAGAGGAGCACACACTGCACAGCCCCAGTAACATAATGAAACGAATGGATTGAGCTGAACTGTGGGTGAGAGGGGGATAAGGCTTTGCCCACTCCCACTTCTTCCTCAATCCTATTCCAGCTCTGTTAAAAATATTCTCCATATGATATACTTCAGTAAGGACCTACGGTCTGTATACTTGTAAAGGCTTACAATGATAGCCACTATTATAGCATATGAATTGTCATAGCAGAAAGGGAGGAGCTGGCAGGATGTACAGACACTAGGCAAGGACTGCCTTCCTACATTCCCACTGGCTTTTTCTGGCAGATCTCTGTAGTCCAGTGTTTCAGCTTTCAAAAGGAGCTTTTGGATAAAGGCTATGGAATAGCCAGTCCATTTCCAGACAGAAAGCAGCAGTTCAGACCCACCAGTTGTAGATTCTTTTTAGACAACAGCTCCAGAAGTGCGTCAGTGAAAAGCAAAGCACAATAGGCTGCTGTTTCAATGGGCACCCTTGTGATGAGTTATTTCTGTCTTTCTTGTACAAGAATTGTTTCCATCATTTTAAATCGTTTTTCCAAGTAACACAATCTGGTTCCATTTTCCAGCTGAGTGGAGGAGAAACCTTTATTTTAATCTTGTGAACGATCAGTCAGTGACTAGATGAACCAGTAACACAGCTAAGTAAATGCGCCAGAGACACAGGAGCCTGCTGTCTACTCCAAAGTACAGGGGAAAATATATTCTTTTTTGAGTGGCAAACTTCAAATAGGTAAAATAGGCAAACCCTACAATAAAGACAATCCGTATAAACTCCAGAGGAGAAAAACTCCTTCAGCATAGAACAAAGGCAACTCTGCAGCAGCAGTGACTGTAGGCAGCAATGGGAAGACTGACTGGCCAAGAAGTAAACACTCACATTCCAATAGTCTACTGCAGCAACTTTCAGTGTTTTGTTTCATTTTGCAGATTACTTAACATTTCTTCAGTTGAGAGTATTTTTATAGTAAAATTAAGCTTACAGTTAATTGACTAGGTTTTCTTAATTACGTTTTTCATTGATACTTTGAAGAAAGGTCATGAGCTGCTTTGGTCTGAGTATGTCCATTCTGGTCTACACAGCCTAGGATTCAGCCTAGACCAGTAACTTTCTATAACATTTTTACCTTGAAAATAGAGTCTAACATCTGTTGAGCATTGTGACATTTTTTTACTCTATACAGAGCTGGTACAAGTGCTATGCAGCACATGAACTGTAGTGCATAGGTGGCACATAAAATCTCTGTAAGCTTCTGAATTTCTTCCAGTGCAAGTGGGAAATTGAGTGCTTTGTGGTTTAATGGATTTTTCTTTTCTTTAGCACTTTTGTTTTTAATTAATTCATCTTTATTCCCCTTCTAATACATGAAGTCATGGAGTTACTCCTATTTCCTTCCATAGCCTAGGCAGTGTTTGTGCTACCGCAGAGGTCAGTGTTTTCTGAACTGCTCTGTTTTCTGCAATTTTTTGATCACAGTCATTATCAAAGACTGAACTACAGAGATCTAAATGAGCCATCAGAAGTTAGAAGCTTTGAAGCTCTCTATAACAACTCGTCCTAAATAAAAGCAAGAGCTTAAGCATCACCAGCAGCATTTATATGGACAAGAAAGAAACCTTTCATGTAGAAATCACCTACAGAGACTCCTGCGGATCACCACTGCATGAAAGGATACCAAAGAGGGGACGTGTGAGACTTCTGTTGTACCAGGTTAATACGTTATCTACTTGAATCATGAGCAGCAGAAGAACAAACACAAAACACTGAGAAGTTAATAAAAAAAAAAAGCCCATCTGATTTAATTGGAAAGCAGCACTTGGCTCACTTCTTTAGTAATTGTTGGAAGCCATCCCAACTCTTTATATATTTAGAAGTGATATAATTCAACTCATAAATAATTTCTTAATAAGCAACAGTTCCCCAAAGTATGTGATTTCATCCTGCGGTGTTTGAGAAACAGGACTGCTCCCTTTGTGTTTCAGCCATTTACACTTTATGATAACAAGATTTAACCACTGTTTATCCTAGAAGTAGGATATCCCAATAAATACACTTGGTACCCTGTGAAATGGCAAAGGCTTTAGACAGTAGGTAATAAAACCTGAAGTAATTACTACTGTCCTGTGGTGTCGCAGAGATGAAATTACAAAATCATTGTGGAAACCTACATGAGAGTTTGCAAGATTAGACCTGGTTAAAAGGCAAAGTCTCATTTCTCAAAAATAAGCAAAATCTGATGGTGCTATGCACACACATACATATATATGTACATATACACACATTTTTTGTGTGTGTCTAAGGGATGTTGAGTCTACAAAATGGACACCAAAATCAGCTCTATTAGTCTGAAAAGGAGCAAAAAGCTGGATTTGCTACTGCACAGCACAAACTCACTTTTCCAAGCAAAATTCTATGCAGCAAAGCTAATACAAACAATAGACACAGGAAGTAAGAGCTGTCTGACAGCTTGAAATATTGACAAGAAATCCTATGGAATTTTATCAGAAATAAATGCATTTCAAATAATATTTCAGCCCTTCGACATTTTCAATCAAAGTAGTTCAATAAGAAAGTTCCCAGCTTATATTAAAGCTTGGGATTGCTCACAATTCATGAATCTCCCTCTCCACAGTTGAAGAAGTGGATACAGCTATAACATATAACCAGTCTGAAGTCCCTTTCAGACCAGAGTAAATATTGTTTTTCAGTCAATCATCTACAAAAAAAAGCAATGATGAGGTCAGAGCTCCCTCCCTTGCTACAGAACCACACTGGTTTATCAGCATAGGTGCAAGTACTCCAGTTTACACCAGAGGATTTGGCTTCATATTTTAGGAAGAGCAAACGAGTTTCAGATGCTGGAACTGTACCTTGAGGCAGGAGAAAAGAAGGCTGCAATTACATTTTGGTTCAGCGTTTATGTTCTCCTACAGCTTGAGCACAACTTTCAGCAAGGCTCTGACTCATCATTGGGCTGTTATTCAATATGGCCATTAAACACTAGTTTGCATGAACAAGGTTACCTTTGTACAGGCAAAAATTTAGGATGCATCAGAAAATATAGGGGGAAAAAATCAAGATTCTTTATTCTGTTTTTACACTAAATTGCACTCAATTTACTCAGAAAGTGTCCTATAACAAAGCTATTTACGCAGTAAGTTTAAGCAGGGCTTGGCTGTGAAATCCCTGGCTGCCAAAGCAGCGTGTTTTGATTAGTTTCAACTCACTTTCAGTTTAAAAAAAGCAACAAATATTGCTGAGAATCAGCGAGGTGCCAGGGCTGGCAACCCGGCCTCCCCTGAGCCTTCCCAGGCACAGTGCTGCTCTGAGTGCTCTCTGGCACTGCACAAGGAAATTGCAGTGCCTTCATTCTTTTTCTTCCCACTACAGTGGGGTTAGTGGGGACTGGCAGAGCAGATTAGGTTCGTTATTGTACCTGGTCACAGGATGAGGATTGTATATTTTCAAGTGGAGGTGGCATTGCTGGTGTTAATAACCTCTTGCAGCTATCAGGGCTTTGGGCTGTTCCACTCACCGCTTAGCTCATGCCGTTCAGTGCTGTACATCTCAATTAGGAAAAGCAAGCCAAACAGCTTTACTCTGCAGAACTCATTCATTAGCAACGTGCTGCTACCGAATGCTGCAGATTCTACAAGGATTCGGAGAGGAGAGTTTTTCCACTGAATGCTATAAAAGCTCTGTGCAAATATATCTGTTACCATAAAATTGAGCTGAGCGTTTTCCCCTCCCCAAGTTAGCACCAAGCCTGAAGCACTCAGGCAACAGCGGCCAACTTAAGCTGTAACTCCAGAAATACAGCAGAAGGCTGGAACAAGAGGTAATAGACACTTCTGGAATTGTTAGAATTACAAAACAGTTCTGAGAGAAGGCATCACATGCTCTGTACTTGACAAGGAACAAAAATGTGCTTGTAGAAGGGAAGCGATGACCCTTCCAAATTCAGCACTGTACTTTTGTTATCCCAAGGGCGGAGGCTGCAGCTGTAAACCTGCTTTTTCCCATGCTGCTATTAATGCAATACAGAATGTCTGTTAAACAGCAAGCAAGCTGACACACTGGATGTTGTTCAGTACTCTGTCCGATCTTTCCTCACTCAAGTAGTCTACAACACTGAAGCGTGTTGTAGATTTCCCAGGTCATATCTATTTGAGTAGATATTTAGATAAATAACTACGTGGTCCTACAATCAATGGGGAATATTTAATATCACTTTTAAATCCCAGTAAAATACTGCATTTCATAGAAATATATCCTTATCATTTGGAACATGCAGGCATTATCAGAAATCTAAACTGGTTTGGGCACTTTTTTGGTGAAGGAAAGTCCATTTTTCTTTTATAACAAAGAAAGAGAGGAGATTAAACACTTAAGGAACAGAATGTGATTATAGTTGCCGATATTTAACTAAAACACATGAGGTAGCATATGGGGTAAGAATGACAGCCAATAAATGACACAGAACTAAGAGTTCCAGAGATCGTATAAGTCATGAGAGCTTGGCAGAATTAGATTACTGCACTTCAAAACATTGTTGGTGTGGTTGGCTGGGTGGGTTTTTTCATTCTGTGCTTTGTTTGGTTGGTTGTGGTTTTTAAAACATCATCCGCTGCACACATTTCACCATTCCTATCTCTGAAGCTCTTCATCTGCTGCTTTGGTGACCCACAGGTCTCCTTTTGTCCTTCCATTTTTAAAACTAAGGCAAGGATAACGCTACTGAAAGTCACTCCTAGTGCAGCCATTGACATAATACAATTCATCTGGAATACAGAAATATAAATCACTTATTATTTTATTAAAACAAGGAGGAATGAGGCAAAAACAGACCCGGTAAGATTCAAGCTTGCTGTGTTTGTCAAGTTGTCATAGTAAAAAATAAACATAACTAAAAGAAACCAGAAATTATTCTTCTGCACTTACTTGGAGAATCAGAACTTGAAGATGACAGTGACAAGATTTTGGAATTCAGGACATTGATTCAGGCCACAGCCGCTGTGCAATGCATGGTTATCTTCCGTCTGCAGCAGGAAATTAGAATGATGTCACCAAGCATCCTGTGCAGAGCCAATATAGTCTGAGAAACATGGAACTCTGCTTCTCAAAACACATATATGTATACAAATAAATAAATAGGACCACATAAGTACTGCGCAGGGTACAAAGGACCTCTGTAAAGAAAACAAGAGCAAATGTTTTCTTTATACACTTTGCCTTCTGTACTTCAGCTAGGCAGGCATAGGGACAACTATTTCTTACCATATCTTGGCCATCTATTCACATTTTTGTAGTTATCTCTATTAGGGAAATGAAAGAGAGAACCATTTCAAGGCACACATAGTTTCATTGATTCTTATATCAATACATAGCTATTAGATAATGCTTCTTTTGTTTTTAAATGCGTGATCCTTGACAGGCAAACATAGAAAAGGAAAGAAATGAAACAACACCAGAAGTCATACAGGCATATCCAAACTCAGCAATTCAGATGTATATTTTTCCAGTACTGAAATATGCCAAATTACTTGAATGATTTTTGGTCTGTGTTTTATTCTGGACTGAAACAGACAGCTATAGAATTGTCAAGCGTCCCTAGAAATGTCTGTAGCATACTCAGTGCTGCCCTGAATCAATTCTTGTGGAGGGTCACGTCCATAGATTCACTCTAAACAGTACTGATATTCTCAGTTACCCAAAACTCACCGGCTACATTCTAAGACAGCAACTGCAGAGAGATTCGTATCCTTTGTGCAATTTGCAGGGGGGAAAAAGAAGTCTCAGCTGACTCTGAGCACAAACATGGGGCCAAAACGTTGGCAATGACAGATGACATTTGTTAGGTTTTTCACCCACTGACTCCATTTGTCAGAAATCACACATACTCTCACACACTGCTCACATCTCTAGGCAGCGTCTCTCTATATAAGATCAGGTTGTGGCACTGAGTTTTATTTCTTTAATAAAAGCTTTCCACAAGTGATTTCCATGTATATTAAAATCAAATAAGCGTCATCTGATGCAACATTATACCAGCACCGCTGGGCTGCATTTAATGAGCTCACAAAGCAGGGAGCTGGGCTGAGAGGCTCACCAGGGTGCCCATTGCTGTAAGAAAATGCGATTTTATCATCTTTCTCATAGGAGGGCTGGCTATTAGGCATGCTGGAAGCGTAAAGCAGTCAGAAAGCTTTGCATTTTCTCTGTGAGAATGAGAGTATTTAATATTTGGGGGCAGAGCATTGAAAGCAGGTAATGGTAAATCATCTTCAGGCTTTAGGTTTGAAGAAAGGAAAGACAGGTTCCCCAGATGATGAGGAGATGCTGGTAGCATCACTCCTCCATCGAACATGGAGATGCCTGGAGCTAGGGAGGGTCCAGCACTCCCAGCAGCTGAGGAGCGTGGGTGAGGGAGCCCATCCCAAAGGCAGAGATCCTCAGCAGCACCATCAGGCTCAGAGGAAGAGAACAGATTGCTGCAGAAAAGAACCATTGAGTAGACTTGGAGGGGGTGGAGTAAAAATAAACCATGCTAGCAGCAAGTTTGGCAGCAAGTGTAGCTGACCTCCCTGTCATGGAGCTGAGTTACATTCTGCTCAGTGCTTTGCCAAGGGAAGTTTCAAACCCATAGCAGTGCAGGGCTCAATAACAATATCAGCAGCTCAAATTAGCAATAATTAAAATGAAGCAAGGATAACAAACAGAAAGGTTCCTATTCTTCATCTGAAAAAGGCATGAGCAAGGCTGCAAACTTTCTGTCTTTTGGCCTGTCATCCCACAGAGTTTCATTAAATGATGACTGTTAGTAAAAAGTAAATGATTTAGTTCTATTTCAGAACATCACAGAGCTGGATTACTAGATGATAAGAATTTAAATGTTATTGCCAATATTCCACTCCCTATGAGCAGAATAGCAATATTTGTATTTGGAGCACAAACACTGAGTTACTGTGTTTATTAGGCTTTGCAGTGCAAACCTCAAGCAAATACTTGAGATTATTTTGGTATAAAAGTTACTGCTAAAGGATGACAAGTACATGGTCATTCCTTCTTCATGCTCCTGTCACCACTGAAAAGAATACAAATACATGGTTTGATTGAGGGCTCTTTGAGGCAGTCTCTGCCTTCTGCTCCTTGTTTATATCATTAGATTTGAATGGCCCCGATCATAGAATGGCAAGTGCAAGAATAAAGATAGATGCTGTTTCAGGAAAAGCTGAAGCCTATAAGGACACACGAGCCTGGTATCCTTCTTTCAAGCATACCTTGCAGACTGCCAGGCCCTCCTCTTAGAATTGCCTCCAAAGGAGAAGCAGTGCATCCTGGGCTCTGTTCTTTAGCATGCACTGGAGACACTAAAAATTCATGCCTGAGATTAGAAACAGCGAAATAGAGCAAATAGCTCTAGAAGCAGCAGTTGTTTTGGTGGAATGAATTATTTCAGTAAGCACAAATACTTTTAGGGGAGCTGTGGAATTGTCTGTTATTCAATTGCCATTGCTTAACAGATACAGAGGCAGCAGCTCTGCTGGCATCTGAAACAGTGAGATGAGAACAGCACGGGGGCTGTGCACGTTTTAATCTTATTATTAAGCTGGGCCTGATTCAGGCTGTGTGGAGTCTCTCTGGAGACTGTTATGACTGCTGTATTCAGAGGTAACATTTCTGCATTATACCAACATTCAGCTGGATGCTTGCAGTACGTGCGTAGGTACCAGCAGGAATAAGCTCTGGACACGTGTACTCAGATTTCACAGACCTGAAGCCTCACGAGGATGGCACATTCTGCATATCTGTGTTTATCACTGAAGCTTATCTGAGGATTTTCCTTGGGTTACACATAGTCAGGGGATTTTTTCATTTTTCCCTCTGCAAATTCAGTTCTGAATCCAAATGGCTGCTTTTTTGCATGAGGATACGTAGAAGGAAAGCATCACTGTTACTCACATCCCTCGCCAGAATAATGAAACAGACCTCCTGAGAGCCATCTTGACCACTGCAAGATTTTTTCCAACCTCTTCTCCATTCCCTGAAATAAAAGGTTGCACTTTGAACTTCTCCACTACAGGCAGTCATTGCTACTGCCATTAAACTTGTATGAGAGACTCCTTGATGACAGAGGAAGTTATCAGGATGTTCCTCTTGATGTGATAACTTTCACAATACATAGAGACAATGAACGAGATAAAAGCATGAAACTAGATGATCGCCTTTAGCATCATCCCCTAAAGGAGCTCTGGCTGTAAGACACTCTTTGTACTTCTTGAGTGAGTTACATTGCTGTGAAAGCATTAATGTCATGCTTATCCTTTCAGTTTAAGGCTAGAACAAGAAAACCATCATTCTTAATCTAGGCTCTCCTCCCTTTCTTTCCAGTACATCTTCAGGACTTTTCTCTCATTAGTACAGGATAGCAGGACACCGACTTTTGGCAGATAATATTCATGCAGATCTCATACCGAGGAGGAAGAGAATCACAATAAAAATCCACCTGGTTGAGCTCTGTATCCTTCCACAGAAAATTATCTTCTTTTGTTCTCCTTGTTGTGAGATTTGGCTCATATTTTCATTAATTTTCATTAGGGTACACTGATGTCTTTGTGGTTTAACAATTCGTCCTCTATGTTAAAGAAAAGGCTGGATAAGCACTGGTCACTCCTTATGACAGGACTTCAGGGAACTCAGCAGGTGGCCCAGTTCACTTGGATGGATGCCTAACAGTATGTGTCTTTTTTCCATCTCCTGTTCCATTTCACATCCTGCCTGGGTGCTTGGCCTCATGCCACAGGTGAGCAGCACAGAGCAGATCACCCAGAGGACACACTGAAGTTCAGATCAGGCTTCATCTTAAAGGAAAAGAGTCATAGATCACATCTGAGGCAAGCAGCAACATGTGCTTCTTCCCACCAGTAAACCCCCGATCAGATGCACAAAGACTTGTAAGAAATGGGGAGCGTGATGAATCCCAGCTGCGCAGCATCGACCAGCATTCATTTTTTCCTTCGGGCAGGAGTTTTCCATCCAGAATCTGGGTTGGCCATCTCCCCAGGAGCTGGACTCCTCCAGAGACATCTTAAAAAGAAATAAAGGCTTTCACACAGCCTAACTTTCTGTAATTGTAAAATCTTCTTTATTTTTTTCTTAGTTAATATAACCAGGCAAACAGTAGAGCATTGTTTTAAACCCTGAGTAAATGGAGAATCTTCTAGTTTCATTGCTCTCCTTTGGGAGAAAGCTTCTCTTTTTCTTTTTAAGTATTCACGTCTTCTGCCTTTTCAGTTTCAGCTTTACTGTTAAATATGTCTCTAGCACTTTCAGCTTAGAACAAGCCATTGCTTTATCCCTGGATTGACAGCACTGATGTATTCAGTTTGGATTTTGCTTGTAAAGGTATACATAGAGGCAGTGCATGCGTGGGCAGCTGCTTCAGTATAACGGCCTTCATCTGCTCTCGGCTGAAGGAAGAAAACTGAGCTAAAAGGATTTCACCCATGGGCTCCTCAGCCAGGATAAGCAGAGGACTTTTTTTTTTTTTTAACTGCAATCCCATCGGTTCATTTATCACTGTTCCACTGAACTAACTCATTAAACTTTATGCTACCAGTACTGAGATCATAATTAAACAGCAAATAGGTTTGGTATCTGCGCAGGGGACTGCGTGGTACAAATCTTTCGAGGAATCCTTAAACCTTCGGTAGAAGGGAGGGAAAAAAAGCACTTAAAATGAGTTACAATAAAGCAAACCAGGCCCCACTCAGACACTGATACTATCAGCAGTTCTTACTCGGAAAGGAAGGATGCCCTCAGGTCTTGAGGACTTGCAAAGGCAAAATTCCTATCTGGTATTGTGCTTTTGTTATAAAGCTACAACACAAAACATCAGCTCATTGGAGCTGAGCGAAATAAAACTTTCTGCTTCAAATGGCAATGAAATTCTCATGTGGTTTACGAGGGCAGAGCAGGGGCTGATGTCCTGTCACCTATTATGGTAAAGGTTGGAGGAGCCAAGCAAAGTGACCCGTCCTGCTGGCAGTGTGGGAGCGTGCTGTGAGTGGTAGGTCCAAGGAAATGGCAGAGAGCAAAGGGGGCCTGCATATGGGAACGGGCAAATTAACCCCTGCCCTCGAGCATTCCCACACTAGGAATAAAAGTTTTGGACTGCGCTTAGGTGCTTTAACAAACTTAGGCCTCCATGTTCCTGTTGGAAAGCTTTAGTAAATACACAGGCATAAGCAGCACCCACACACCTTATAAGCAGCAGCTCTGAAGCATACAAAGTATTATCACTAAGCATGGCTGGAGATGAAGCTTTAAAAGAATATTTCTGACATAACTGACTTGCACACCTGCAGAGTCTTCTGTATGAAAAGTGCTTTTTCTAAATGAAAAGCCATGGGATAAACTGCAGATCTGAGCAGTGAGGAGGACAGAGCTGCTGGTTCAGTCCCACAGGGCCACCACTGTGCCCTCCCCTCTCCCCAGGGAGCCCAGCTGGTCAGCAGCAGCCCCTCACCTCCTGCACTCACTGCTCGTTGTTCTTGGATCTTTGTTCACCTTGACCTTGTTTAGCAAAAATGCTTTCCCTCCCCCACAGTTTCCTTCGGCCTTGTACTACGCTGCAGAGCAATGCCATCTTTAGTTTCATGGCATCCTTGGACCAGCTGTCCCGATTCCTTGCTTTCTCACGGAATTTTATACATCCCCAGAGCATGGATGTGGTTATTTTTCATGCCAATCTCAATATATCGGAGTCAGAAATAGAAGTACTCTATGTAAAAGGCAAAGGGGTGCATCTCTGGAGAAGGAGCAGTTACTGCAACAAGAAAACTTCAAGCACTGAAGTAAACATGCAGCACATAAGAAAGAGAGGGAAAGAGAAATCAGTGAAGCAGTATCAGCAGTGAAGCACACGTGTACTGCACGGAGGCCTTGTTTAATACTTAGTGATGATACTGCCAAACCTTGCTCTACTACAACATATTACCATACTCCTACTGCGAATTTTTGGCTCCTTTGTGACTGCTGGGGAAGGACTACAAAGCATCTGAGCCACAGATGCACAGCAAGACTTATGCCTCCCATTAGCCAGGAGTTATAAATGCTGTAATTACTAAGCACAGATCTCACAAAAGCCCAAATACCTCCATAGCCCTCATCTTCCCATTCACTACCAGCAGGGTGTGTGAAGGGTTATGCAGGAAAAAATCTAAACCATTCCTGAAATGGGAGTGAGGTCCCTCAAGACCCGCTGCAAGCTCTCAGACATCAGAGCAGGCTGTAGATGTTCCCTGGCTCCAAACCCACACCAGGAGAATAGGCACAGATTGAAGCAGCAGATCCATTCCTGGGCATTTGCAAGCAGCTGCTCAAAGCACAGACCTATGGGGCATCAAGCACCTGCCACACTGCTGAACACTGCCCATCCTGGCTCTGCTGCTTCTTTTAATTCTTGGGTTTTTTCCCTCCCGTTGGAGGCACAGGTAATTTGTGTGGAAGGGGCGAGTTGTCACCGCGCCCCTGCAGCAGGAATGATGGTGTGCACTGAACAGAAAGCTGTGACAGCTCTTGGTGAGGTGGTTCTGGCTGCTGCATGTCAGGGTGCCTGGCTGTATTCCCCATGGAATACAGGCAGCGCTCACAAGTACAGCTTTCCCCCCGTTTTTGCTCCGAACAGAATCTACCAGCCTGGAAACTGATCATGAAGTAGCATTGACAGCAAGTTCTGCAGGTCATCTACAAGACATTGCTACAGTAATTGTGTCTGTGTAAAAACTGGAGAGCTACGAGACCTTGCAAGGTTTTACGGGGCTTGTGAAATTCTGTGACAAATACCTCGGCAAGAAAATCTTCCTTTCTAGATAATCATGACATGTGTGGAAGAAGATGAGAGTTGTATCCTTAAAAAGAAGGATGAGACATTTTTCCCCTTCACAAGAAAATCATCTTACTGTTCATTACGTGCCTATGTCCTGTCTAAGCAAAAAGCAGTTACTTAGCATGTACCAAAGAACTTACTACTGTCCTGTTGGGAAAAGTCACACAGCTTGACATGCAAACAAGAATAATTTTCTACAGAGATAATGATTTGTATAACTGGACTGTTATGCAGTCACCAAAATACCTTACTTGTAAAGGTACGGCATCTTTAGGAAGAAGGTGTAAGAAGCGTGATGAATGTGGAGAAGACAAAGGAAGTTAAGCACAGAATATTTCAGAGACTGAAATTAAACTCTGAGTTAATGCCCAGGATTTGCTGTAAAGCATACTGAAAAATCACTAACAGTTTGAAGGCAAAAGAGTTCATAACCAATTCAAGATGTCCCCAGTTGCCTACACAGGGCTCCCTGCTGGTTCCCATGAGCTACCCATATCTACCACAGCCCCTGCTGTAGTGCTGTGCATACATCAGCACACCTACCTTATCCAGAAGGTTTTCTTGAGCAAACTTACAATTTAGAGAGAAACACAGCCATTAGAATCGTAAACTATTTCCATCTCAAAATACAAGGACAGGATCAATAGCAGCTGGCGACTGCCACATTTCCCACAGCATAACACAGCTAGACTTGAGCTGCTTGTATGCAGGGCTGTAGTTTCACACTAAGGAGAGCCTCCTCCTGCAGTCTCATTGCCTGAAGCTCAGCCCCAGCAACAAACGTATGGTCCATTATGGCTCCTGTTACTGCAAATACCTCCCCTGGCTCAGCTTGCTGACACTGTGCGAGCGTTTTGTCTCACAGCATCAGCCAGAGTTAAAGGGGCATTTTCTTGGGTAATGATGTTCACTACTTCTGATGTATTTTGCACTTGCTATCAAACAGCAGTGACACTGAAAGACTTTATATCTGTTTATAAAATACAGTGATTGATGTATCAAAACCTTTTTCAGTTCTATAGCAAAGCTTAAAAACCACTACTTTATTATCGCTGCTGGCAGACAGACTTACTCATCACCACAAGACCTGAGCATTTCCAGATAAGAGAGGAGCGGTGTTTGCTGCCTGTGTGTGTAGCAGGAGTGCTGTATGAGCACTCTTCCTTGCTTACAGTGACTGCCAGAAGCCAGCCAGGTGTTTGTTACTTCTGCACAGCTGTATGCATGTTACAAAACAGAGGGTGCAAAATTTAAACTGAGCATTTGAAAGCCAGTCTACAAGGAACTTGTGTGGCAGCTAGATGTCAGCAACCTGTCCTAGACCTTGCTTCTGATGCAGGTTACTAGACCTTAAAAATTTCAGGGCTTTAGTGGCCACTTTCAGAGCTGTGACCTGGTCACCTACACACACCCAGACTCCCTTTGCCAGCTGTTTTTAGGCACAGAACATGTTTCAGTTCACACCCTATAAGGGCAGCAGGAAGAGTGCTTGGCAGTGCTGTCAGAGCTGATCATAGAATCATAGAATGGCTTGGGTTGGAAGGCACCCCAAGGATCATCGAGTTCCAACCCCCTTACCATAGGCAGGGTCACCAACCTCCAGATCCAGTTCTAGATCAAGCATTCCAGGGCCCCATCCTGTCTGGTCTTGAACACCTCCAGGGACAGAGCATCCACTTCTTTGGGCAGCCTTTTCCAGCAGCCCACCACTCCCTGTGAAGAACTTCTCCCTGACATCCAATCTAAACCTTCTCTCCCTGAGATTAAAACCATTTCCCCTTGTCCTATCATTGCCTATCCTTTAAAAAGTTGATGGAAGCAGCAGCTGAGCTGCTCCTCCCCAGCTGCAGCAGCTCCAACCCACTGAAGGAGCTCCTCAGTTCCTCTGCCAGGTGCTGAAAGCACTGTGGCAACCTTGGCTTAATGAAGTATTTTCAAAATATAAGCCAGCAGCTGAAACAAGATCATCTTCAGGCATCTCCAATCCCTAGGCTCCCTGAAAGTGTTTCTCTGCAGTGATTGCTGTTTGTATGAGGTGTCAAGATGAAAAATTGGGGTGGTTTTTTTTCCCCCCTCCATTCAGTCATGTTCCCCCTGTCTGGAGCTGTCGCTGCCATTTTCAGCCTGACTTCTAAAGTTTGGATACCAGCACTTCCCCCTGGGGTTGTGCAATTACCAGTCCCCCCCCCCCTCCTGCTCCCCCTGCAGAAATGAACAGCCCTCTTATGTACATAGTAACCATTTAGAAGTGTTAAAAGTTTGAGTGCTGGGCCCCCTCTGCTTACACACATTTAAATTGGCCCTCCCTGAATGCTGATGTATTCCATCTGGTCTATTGGATTTCTTGGCTTAAAGTTACTGGAAACACTGAATGTTTCTCCTGCAATGATCCTGTAGCTGTCCAAGAGCAACACGCACGCTTACAGCAGCTCGCTGGTCGGTACCGAAGTACTGTGGGAGAAGTTCTTTTCCTGCGTTTTTTTCTGCCTGGTCTAAGAGCTATTTTGAAATCCTGAGTTCTGCCTTTCACTTTTACTTGTCTGCTTCATAGCGTGAATGATACACAAAGGATAAGCACAATACATGCATTTGCTGCTAGCATGTATACCATTTTTTACCACTAAACGTTTTATACGATGGCTGCAAATTAAGCAACGGAGAGGTTTTTGTTGTTGTTTGTTCTTACACTTCTCCTTTCTAAATCCACACTAGCTTTTTCTTATCCACAGAAGCTTAATGAAACATCCTGCTCTTACTTTCATCAGAGTTTACTTATGCTTTATGAGCTATTTATCTCAAGATAAAGAGACATTACAGGTAATCAGGTTGTATCAGAACTAGCTATCAGCCCAAGCTGTCGACAACAGCAGCAACGTTTGAGCAGCCATAGAGATACCTGCTGCTTATTTAACTCCTAGTAGGAGCATTATGGAGTCATCCAGGCTGGAAAAGTCCGACCATCATCCTGACCTAATGAGTCCCATCACTAAGCCACATCCCATCGTGCCACAGCTTATGATACATTCCTTGCAATGCCACAACTTTTGGTAGTTGCCCCATTCATTCTCATCATCATACCCAAACTCTACAGCTTCTGGGCGGGTGCACACATACAACATGAAGATACATAGATAGCATATGAAGCATTTAAGTTGTGAAAACAGTAAATTCCTTTTGTGCACAGCTGTGCCCAACCCCACAGCACTTTCCACAGTGCAGCTCTCTCAGACAGTGGCAGGTCAGAGGACATGCCTGTCCCTTGGCTCTGTCCCCCTCCTCCAGGCCGGAGCACTGCCAGCAGCTGGATGGGTGCCCACATTTCCGGCAGCTTTGCTGACTCCTTGAAGACTGCCTCTTGCTGCAGAGGCTGCACTGCATTTAAAAAAACGAAGATTCAGGAGTATTAAAAATAATTCAGCTTCCTCATCATCTTCGTTCTCCTGCATACTTCCCTCTTTTTCAGTTCAAGATGCAGCCCTTCTGTAACTTGCAGCACAGCTGCAAGGACCTGTCCTGACTCGCATCACCTCCCAGCCCTGCAGCCCTCAGTACCTTCAGCCCCAGCCTTCAGCAGCCCTGCTCACCTACATGGGGCTGGCGTGGGCTCAGCAAGGATCCAGCAGCACAGTGCAGCACAGCTCCTAGCAGCCAGTAGTATAGCTCAGATTCGGGTACTCTCAGTTTCAAAGGGAGGTAACACACAGCTGCAGGTGTCATTGCTCCAGGCAAGGTGAGGCAGAGTTGGCATTCAGCTAATTGATGAATTAGCACAAAAGCTGTAACAGGCACTATAGTAACAGCTCCCAGTGTCAGATACGCAATCTGATCTCCACATCTGGGGCAAAACCAGACTGATTGCTTCATATCCCTTCTCTTCAAGCAAGCTAACAGAATTTTTTTAAATGGCACTTGGCAAACTCCACAGGAATTCTGCAGACCAGCTCCTACTCCATACATTTTTACCTCTGAACGAACACTCCCTCCAGAGTTCAAGGAAATGTCACCTTAGCATTTTGCCAGGGGTGAAAATAGCTGCAAAACTTTATTAAGGCTTTGGCTAAGAAGTGGCTAATTGGATTCATCTGCTCAGGGTGGTCGTTTCCACGTCCTCGTTTCCAGAAAGTCAGTTATGTTCTCTCCCATGCATAGCGGGGGCATGTACTACGTCTGCTGTCACTTATGTAACGACTGAATGGATATTTACACAAAAATGCAGTCACTGAGCATTTAATTCTAGCCATTTTGTACTTGGTACGGCCATCTGGAATCATAGTATTTTGAGAATATTACAGATGCTCTTGCCTTTTAGTCTCAAAAACTCCTAAAATTCTTACAAAAATCTGATCTCCCCTCCCTAGAGCCTCCAAACTCTTTTCACACTTCTGTCATGAGGCAGTCCTGTTATCCAGCAACCCTGTTATTAGGGTTAGTGCATACAAGCCATCCCCGTGAGGAGCAGATGGCGGTGTGGAGAGTTGGGCTCAGTGCTGCTCTGCAGGGCTGGATGCAGGCAGCCCCCAGACTAGCACTGGTCAGGCTGTGGTGACCCCGCCATGAAAATACAGGTCTGTGGAGCTGTGCGGAAGGGTGCCGAGGGGTCAATACCTTTGCATGGCCTTTTGGAAGAGCTTTCATCATACGCAACTCATTAGGTGATTTAAAGAGGAAGAAAAATAAACTTGAGGCAGAACCGGTCCTTTCTTTAATGAAAACAAAGACATCCAAATTTCTTTAATGCAGGCTAACCATTACCCAGCAAAGCACTGTGCTGAGAGGTTGGGTTTTCTTTTTTAGGTTTGGTGTAACGTTCCTGAATGCTAATAGCATCTATAATGCTGTTGCTGATTTGTTTTGCTATGTGAAAGAAAGCAGAAAATAGTAGCACTGTCTGTAGGTGGCAAAGACGTTTAAAGAGAAATGTATCACAGGAAGACTTCCACTGTAAAACTGCAGTCCTCGGGAGAGCTAGAATTTCAAGTGGCAAACCTCTTGTGTCCAAAGAGCACTGCCCAAATGCTCCTCAAGCTCCGGCACTCAGTGCCGTGCCCACTGCCCTAGGGAGTTGTTCCATGGCCACCGCCCTCTGGTGCAGACCTTCCCTCACCCCCACCCACTCCTCCCCTCGCACAGCTCCATGCCGTTCCCTCGGGCCCTGTCACTGCCCCAGAGAGCAGAGCTCAGCGCTGCCCTCTGCTCCCTGTGAGGAGCTGCAGCCACCATAGGCCTCCCCTCAGCTCCTCTGCTCTGGGCTGAGCAAACCCAGGGACTCAGCCACTGCTCACACACCGTGCCCTCAGACCTTCAGTGTTTTCATAGCTCTCCTTTGGACACTCTCAGTTTTATGTCCTTGTCAGCCCTGAGGGCTGAGCACAGGGACAGACTACTGGACTGGCGACCAGTGGAGACAACACAGCAGTAGGATTGTCATAATGCAAGTAAATTAATATTCCAAAAGTCTCCCGTGATTATTTGCAGGTTCTAATCAAAACAGATTCTGAGCAACCGCATCCACTTAATTAATAGCAAATGCTTAGTACAGAAACATACACTAATATTAATCTTCCATTTTCCTTTGTCAAATGTGCATAATTATTCATCACGGATACTATTTATATTCCAAGACACTGCAAAGTGAAAGAATGCTCTCATCCTGGTTTTATCACTTCTAGATTAAATCACCTTTTTTCTATTTCTTCCAGTCAGCAGACCAGGCCCACAGTTTGCTCTCCCAATGACAGGCAATTCTTTTAAGCACATTGAAAGATGTTTTCCAGGTGGTGGCTCAGCTGAAATTAAATGGCATTCTTTTGTATAGCTCACTAGTACAGCTATAGTGCACAAGGAATGATGACAACTTCAACGTGACATTCTAGTGAACTTGGAAAACAGAATTTAAACAGAAGGATGAGGGGCTAGTACAAGGGGGAATGGTTTCAAACTAAAAGAGTGGAGATTTACATTGGATATAAAGAAGTCTTCTACATTAAGAGTGGCGAGGAGCTGGCACAGGTTGCCCAGGGAGGTAGTGGGTACCCCGGCCCTGGAGACACCCAAGGTCAGGCTGGAGGGGCTCTATCAGCTGTAGGTGTCCCTGTTCATTGCAGGAGAGTTGAACTAGATGGTCTTTAAGGGTCCCTTCCAACTCAGACAATTCTATGATTCAAAGTGTGTTTAAATTCACACATGTACTGCTGCCTCATGCAACAAAGTAGGAAGCACTGAGAGGAAGAAGAGGCTGTAGTGAACCACAACAGTTGTGAGTGAGGGCCATGTAGAACACCAGTACTCAAATATAGAAAACTGTACCCTAGACTCCCCACAGCCACTGACAGATCCCCGCTGCACAACTGAATTACAGCACGGCTGTCGCAGGCACTGTTTATATGCTAATGGCTGGAAAAGGCCTCATGAGCTCAGCCAAAAACCCACTCAGGTTCCAAAATCAAATCAGCACTGGAAGCTTTTATTTTTTTTAATCTCTTACCATTTAGGTTGCCCAGCAGCTGGCAAAGGGCCCAACTGCTCTGTTCCTCCTATCAGACCAAGGTCCCAAAGCTACAAACATGCTCGTCAATGACAAAGTGCCCTTGGAGCCAACGGGGACTCCACTACATAGTACTAAACCAGGGCCTATTTCAGATGAAATCTTACCATTTCCTTTATTTTGTCCACACAGAGTCCATTAAAAACTAACAACTTTAAGGTAAAAAGCAGAGTAAGGTCAAATCAATCACTACCAGTAGTTATCATAGGATGGCTTGGGTTAGAAGGGACCTCAAAGATCATCTAGTTCCAACCCCCTGCTATGGAGGCCACAGCCTCACCACTCTCTCTGAGAAAAACTTCCCCCTGATGTCTATTCTAAATCTCCTCTCCTTTAGTTTAAAGCCACTATCTACCCATGTAAAAAGTTTATTTCCCTCCTGTTTATGAGCTCCCTTTAGATACTGGAAGGCCACTCTCAGGTCTCCCCAGTGCATTCTCTTCTCTGGACTGAGTAAGCCCAGCTCCCTCAGCCTGTCTTCGTAGGAGAGGTGCTCCAGCCCTCTGGTCATCCTCGTGGTCCTCCCCTCCCCTTCACTGGAAAAAGTCTAACAGCAGTAGCCACATGCTCCAAATGAACTGCATGCTCAGTTACTGTTCTGAGTGAAACCTGCAAGATGGGTAAAAGAAAAATCCATGATACTCGTATTTATTGATGAATGTACAGAAAGTAGCTGAAGTATTTCCAGCTGGCAGGAATCGCGCGTATTGAGGCAAAAAAAAAAAAATCAGCCTCGAGTTTTGCAAGTCGATAGCAAATTAGAAAGGCATCATTATTGGAGATGAAGCAAAACAAATGCACATTTGTGACTGCTGTAGTAGCCCTCATGGGCACTGCTTAGTCTGACCGTGGAGCAACAGTGCCTCCCAATGGCAAGAGGTATAATTCCTTCAAGTTTTAACTTCAAGAGTAAATGTTTGCAAATATTTTTTTCTTATTTACCTATATAGGCACAACATCTCAAGAGATCTCTCTGCCAAAAAAGTTTTAACACTGAGCTACCGACTAGAAAAAGCTTTGCTAGTGAACCATTGGCGAGCAACGACCCGGCCTAGGTATCCCCCACCAGGACATCCAGTTTTCCAGTGACAGCAAGACCTGAAACATGGTTAACACTTAAACACATGGGTACTGCTTTTCTTACCTGATGGTAAAAACGATTCACCAAGTAAAATTAACATTTACTCTCTTTTCTGCTATCCTGAAACAGGTCCCGATTGTTTCAGTTCCAAGAATCTTGCACTGCAAGCCCAGAAAAAGATCCTGAGTAAAATGGCAACCAAAACCATGGCTAACATGCTCATCGATGACACAAGCAGTGAAATCTTTGATGAGCTGTACAAGGTAACGAAGGAACACACCAGAAACAAAAAGGAAGCCCATAAAATTATGAAAGACCTGATTAAAGTGGCAATAAAAATTGGGATCCTCTATCGAAATAATCAGTTCAACCACGAAGAGATGGAAATTGTAGACAAGTTCAGGAAGAAGCTGAACCAAACTGCCATGACAATTGTCAGTTTCTATGAGGTAGAATACACTTTTGACAGAAATGTTCTGGCAGAACTTCTGAATGAGTGTAAGGACCTTGTGCATGAACTAGTAGATCGGCACCTGACACCGAAATCCCACGGGCGCATCAACCACGTCTTCAATCACTTCGCGGATGTGGAATTTCTAACTGCCCTGTACAGTCTTGATGGGGATTGTCGGCCATACCTCAAAAAGATCTGTGATGGCATCAACAAACTACTTGATGAGAAGATCCTTTGAAACTGTGCTCAGAAGTAAGAAACCAGCCAAAAACTTCTGTCTACAACTGGCCACCCTTCATGAGCCACGGTGAGCATGAGCGCCTCCTTCCTGCCCTTCTTACTGCAGCCTCCAGCAGGAGCCAGAAAGTGCTCACTTGGCTCACGATGAAGGGGAAAACCTAAACCAGAAAGCTATCAATTTTAATGTTTTGTTCACAGATAACTGAGTCTTTTCCAAGGCGTGGCATGAAAAAACTGCTGATATATATCGTTCAGAAATAGATTGCTGTACATCATGACCTTACTAGCTTTGTGGTCAAGGCTGAACACGTGAAAAGAAAGTAAGCTCAAACGCATGGCTATGTTAAAAATAGGTGATGGCAAAAGAGCAATGCATGGAATTTACCCAGGCTGCCCTTGGTGTGTATGTTTTTATTATTCCAACAGCAAGTGAAAAGGCTTAGACAGAAGGTAAGGCTGTGATGCATTGAGCTCTCTCCTTTTAAAACGATCAGGAATCAGTGTGAGAATGCGCCTCTGAATTTACATGGTATTCAAGCCTATTTAGGGATAATAAATAATACAGACAAGTAAATCAGAAGAAAATTTAAAGAGCTGCTCTATGAAACAATATTTTCATTAGCAATTTTTGGCTTATACTCACTCATAAAAAAAGTTATTTGAATTTTGAAGAACAGCTCAGTGATCGAAGCTCAAAGGCAATAAAAGAACAGATAAAGTAGTACCTTAGTTCTCCCAGTCTCAGGTGCTGTGTATTTGATAACAGTGGATGAGTTCAGGCTGAAGGTTATGCTGCTCTTTGCACTCATACTGTTCTGTCTGTCAGAGCAAAATATTCTTTGTGAAGATTTTGCACTTTTCAAGAGGAACACAATGAAGTAACCACTTGCTCTACAAAGCAACATTAACATCTCATATCCTCAATAGATAACATTTGGCCTCAGTAAAGCTCTCATTTTAACGTGTCCCTTGTATTAATTTGTGCCAACAGCGACAAAGAAAGAACCCCATCTGCTACGCTCACAGTGCCATCTGAGTGCAGTATATCCACAGCCCTTTGAAGAGAACACTACTAACTGGTGAGCTTCATAAACAACCCATTGGTTCAGAGTGTTCTGCTTTTCCTGTTTTTAAGCAAAAGACACTGATGTCCTGAAACAAAAAATGTTTTGCAAAGAAATACTGGTTTCTGTCAAGTTTTGCTATGATTAAGGAAGAGAACCAGAGCAGGTAAGCCAGCTTGTTGCTCGCTGCTCTTACAGCTGGGTTGATGCTGCTGGCTGACCCTATGTAAAGGAAGCATGTGCAGAAATCTCTCTTCTCCGTGCCCCTTCTCTTATCTCTCAGGCTCACCTCAGTCTGCCAAGGCTTCATTCAGTGTCACAGGGCTTCTCCTTTCTCGTGACACAGTTAGCAGACAATCCCATATATTTGAAAGCCATTCCTCCCTAAGGAGAACTTCCAGGCACTGTCACCTATTACTTCAAGACAACAAAAAAAACTGTTTTCCCATTTCAACTCTATGGTACAGAGGTAAATTCTATTCTTCGGCCTTTTCTCACCCTGAGAATAACTATTGTACTTCCCTTTGTACAGTTGAGAATACACATGCCTAAACTATGTATTTGCTGCAGTTGTGCTAGAAGCGTCCATTCCCAAAAGAATGCATTTTGAAGCAAGTGAAAAAAGGCAGCACAAACATTACTAGAGCAGTTTGATAATGACGTAATTTTCCGTCGTGTTTTCTTCAATCATAAAGAGTATATTTCGTAGCAGTGAATGTAGACTACTCCTTTACAGCACAGCAATGAGATATGAACTTTTGGGATTGGAAGTCTATTAAGATTTGCCTTACAAGGTCGCAAGTTTCAACATTTGCAGAGCCATATTTACACACACACACCATTAGCTGCTTTCTTTCTCAGAGCACGTACCTGTCAACCAATGCTCCTGAACAGTAGTTATTATATCCAACACTCCTGTTCCAGTGCACAGGTCACATCCGTGTGTTTGTTTCTCTTGTGGCAAACATGTAAGTTTGGTTGGTTGGTTGTTCAGATTTTTTTTAAGCCAGAGCAAAAGATTATTCAACACTGCAGATGTCCAAAACAAAAGGGATATCCTGTATACGTGACTTCATTTTGTGTGTTGCAAGTACCAATAGTCCAGATTCTGATATTTTAGATGAGCCAGCTGAACATCTGTCATCTTATTTATAAATCAGAGTAGCCTTAAGGAAAGATGTTTTTGAGTATTTATCATACTTGCATATCCAGTATATTCATTGTTTACTTTTGTACTAGTAGCTTGGTATGTAACAACATTGCTAAATACTGGCAATGTTCAGCTCATCTTAAGTATATGATGTATTATCATATTTGTGGATTAAAAATGTGTGATTACTGCCCTTCTTTCTTTCATTTGATTTCTTTGTTCTACTACCCAATGTAAACTGAAATTAAACAGTAAGAGGAGGGAATCTGTTTAATCTTGTCATCTTCAATGTTTGCAACTGTAATGCTCTTTGAAGACCATATTTTGTGAATGCAGGAGGAATGCATGGACAAATTAGGTGTTTAAATTTAAACTGGAAAGCAGCAACAAAGGAAATTGCTGTTTTTCATACTTGTACACCGTTAGCACTTGAGCTAATGATGACGCTGCTCCATCCATTCTGCAGTATGGTTCAGGGGCTTTCAGCCTAAGAACCTCCCTGCAAACCACATGGAGGACCTGCCTTCAGGGCCCAGCCTCTCCTCGGGCAGAGCCTGAATGGTGCCAAGAAGATAACTCTGTGCCAGGGCCAGAGCAGCTGTAACATGCCTAAGACTGAGCTCTTTAGCAAGTATGTCTTCCAACTATTTCATTATTTCATTTAGATCCTGTTCAGCTACGTGTGACTTAAGTTAGAAGACATTCCTGGCACAATTCAAATCCCAACCCTAAACATGCAGATGTGAGAACTTACCTGAATTCTTTAACAACAGCAAGCATATATTCTTCTTTCCTTACTCCCCCCCCAAAAAATACATTGTCAGCAGTTCAGACTTGCAAGCTAACTGGCACAAATAGAGAAAAGTTTATGGAAATCTTAGTAAGTGATACTTAGGAAGTTAGGAAGTCACACTTCCAGTAAAACATTGCTCTCAGGTTAATTTCATTAGTCATACCACGGCAGGACTTGATATTCTCTTGCTTCATCACTGCCAACTTTATAACAGAGACATTAATACTGAAGAAATCCTCAAGAGTGACTGCATTTGGCATCCTAATGAAGCTGCAGACGTACCACAGAACAGTACATTGCACTGAACGTGTCAACTTAACTTGTGCTGGAGAAGCGTTCTCATAGAAAGGCAAATAAATGACTGACCCTGAAAAGACCAAAAGGTAAAACACAACTTCTAATCACAGAAACAGAACTGCAAAAGCAAGCCTTACCTGCATGACTTAAGCAGGCCTACTTCTAATTTACCTGCTATGATACACACCTTAAATCCAGAAAGAGACATTCCTACCCACACAGACGATACAGCCTGGGGGCTGGATGGTGGGATGGACAGCACTCACCAGGAGGAGATTTCTATCTTTCCAACATGTAAAAAATACCAGGCAATATCATTTCCAAGCTACTTGCAAATACAGAAGGCCCTGAAGACAGTGCTATTCACTACACAAACGTATCCTCCTATTTCCTCACAGGCTGAGGAGGGGCTGGGAATACTAACAAAGTACTTTTACCAATTTTCTGACTCTTTCATTAAAAATACCTGAAAACACTTTGGGAAAGGAGAAGCTGATAAAAACAGGAAAAATACCGATCCCATATAACTTCTCTGTTGACTCCAAATATGTCCTGAACTCTAAGATGCCTGCAGCACACCACAGTGAAACAGTGAAGCCTCCTGGCACCTCAGGTTCTCCAAAATGCTGTTATTCCACCTGTTCAGAAAGTCGATACACTCTGAGCAGCCACCAGTTGGCCCTTGAAAGTAAAATCCTTCGTGCTAATTAGATCACGTGCTCAGTTCCTTCTAGCCCACTTCTTATTTCACTTTCCCAGAAATCACATTAATCCTTCCAGACCCACTAAGTCACAATGAAAGGAAACCAAGTCACACACATTCCTTAAGTAAAAAATCCCTGCATTTTTCACACCTACCAACACTACTAATCCTAGAGCAGAAGTGGACTGCACCAACGCAGTCACGCACTGGGGGGTGAAGGTAACTTCAACTATGAACACTCCACACTGCTGCATTCCGGTGGTGTAAGCAGGGCACCACACAAATTGATACTTCTTAATTAAACTACAAGAAACATAAAGACTGTGAGAGATAAAGAAAATTATTAGCTGGGCATTCTAGAAATAAAGACTAATAGGTACAAATTCTGCAAAACCCTTTATGTGATATAAGCATAATTCTCTTAGAACTGCATATTTATAGCTTACCATACATTATCATACAGTGGAAAAGGTCAGAGAGCATTTACATGAGTTACAGAAGGCATTGCTTTTTCTCTTTTTTAAACACCAGACCAAACAACTGAAATACTGAAATGGTTTAAATGCACAGGCCAGAAACATACTTCCATTACACTTCACATTTTTACAGAAGTCCAACTGCATAACAGAAGTCAGATTTACCAGCAGAAAAATCATTTGCTGGGGATTATCCCACCATCAATCCATTTTCATCTATATAAACTTCCATGAAGTGACAAGTAAACATTAAAGTTTATGTAATGCAGAACATTAAATATATTTACAGGTTCAGTGCACTTCAGATTTCTCAACCAGGTACTGAAACAGCAATAGAAAAGGAAAGGAGCTTTGCCTGTGATAATACAAGCAGCGTGTTAAAGAAAAAAGGAACTATCAGCACATTAACATCGTTATGTTGATTTCACAAACATTTACCAGAACACAGCAAACAGTAATTTCTTTTCCTTTACAACCAGTGCTTATTGGGTAAGAATCAATAAAACTGGAAGTTAAAACTTTCTTGTTAATATTCAATTTCACATTAACATTCATGAAGGAGAAAATCCTACCACAGACAGCATTTATGTTACATCTGAACCACCTGGACAATGTTCATGTTCTTAAATAAAACCACAGGAAGATATAAATCATTTTTTAAAGTATTAAAGATTTCATATATTGTCTAAGTTGAGAATGCTGGGTTTTCAAGGCTGTGAAGTTATTACTGAAGAAAAGGAGATAATCCAAACATATTCATCGTAAACACTGGACCAATTCAGATCTCATATGCCTTACTGCAGCTCCTGGTCATGCGCACACAGTACAGCCACATCTGTCAATCTCAAGCTATTCATCATTAGAAAAGGTAAATAAAATTTTCCTCACATGAACTTTCTTGGACAGAGAATCTAGCCAGATATAGGAAATATACAGGTGTCTGAAAGGCACCTCCATGATCTCAGACTTGATCCACATGAAACATCTCGGACACGGCTCAAACTCTGGGAGTGCTGCTGACCCCCAAAGGAAAGGGAATGGGACTGAAACGTGAACAAAGAACTGCAGACAGGAAGTAACCTGAAGAGTCTTAGATCCCATCCCATGAGGTGCTTCCACACAATTTCATGTGCCTGTCTCCTACCAAGATCCTACTTAGATGTTACCACTTACATTCTTTAGTGGTAAGCCAAGATCATGGCATGTGCATTACACATTAAAAACTTTCATTTGTAGAACATGCTTCTGTAGGTTACTCTACACAACCACCAATGTGGGTCTTGTTGCCACCAGCAGTGTTTAAAAAACAAGTTTAGAAAAATTCTCACAATAGTCAGATGAAGCTGGCAAGTGTTCAAGTCTGAGTGCATAAAAGAGATCTGTTTGCTTTAAAATCATACTTAGGTAGTTGCTACCAAGAATGACTGTTGACACCTACAAAAGCTGCATAATGAAAATAAATACTTTCAGTCATTTACAACAAAAGAAATATACATTTCACTTAAACAGATAACAGTACTTTAATGGATTATTTGGTAGTCACTGTACAGTCCTGAGCACGTTTTTGCAGGCATATTTTAGGTCATCATCCTTCCCTCTCAAGTCCAAGACAAGTGCCAGATGGAAGAAAGTTGTGAATACTTCTGAGAAGCGTACCTTAAATTCCCTTTGGTAATGATCAGTGTAACTCTATAAATCTTTCACTTCCTTTTCACACCTCAAATAGATTAAGGCAGGTACTATTGTTATCAGGATTCTTCCATCACCTTCTGACACTGATAGAGCAAACCATCTGGAAGAGCAGAACAAGGTGATCTGAACCACAAAGCCAGCATCCCTGAGTGAGTACGACAGTGCAGCAGACATGGCACAGATGGAAGCAGCTGGCATGCCAGTATTCCCTCATTACCTTAAAATAACAGAAGCCACAGGAAAAAAATAAGCGAAGTAACAATTAGATACAGCTGTAGTATCGTTCACAAACCTCTGATTTTTTTCCTCAAGCATCTATATCCTTTCCAGATCTCTTCAGTATTCTTACAAGTTCTCCCCCTTGTAAAGTGTACTGTTCTTTTTACTCTTATACCTTTACAGCAACCTTTGCATAGAGCTGAGTAAGGCCAATAAAATCCTTGTATGTCCCTGTGTTTACCATGCTCCCAAATGTTCAGTTTTGAACTGTAAGGTATCTGTTTCCATGTGTTTATTTTTCTAGAAGGTATAGGTTAGTAAGCAACCTTACAGCATACCTTCACTCACCTATAATATCAACAACGTGGAGTTTCAGCTTTTGGTGCAGTACACTCAGAGCTGCTGAGAAGGAATCTTGAGAAGATGGCATTTTAATGTTCTGTTTCACATCATTGGAAAGGGACAACCACAGCTTCCCAAAGTCTTCTGTAGTCATTTCCATTGGCCTAAAGTTCACCACAGATCACAGTAAGATAAGATACATTATTCAGAATAAATTTGGTCTCCTAAAAAAAGTTCCATGTACAAAACTTTCTGAATAGAGCAAGCAACAAACAAGGGCAGAGCAGTTTAAGTAAACCCCTCCTCCTCCCAACTTACCAAGTTTCTGTATCTTTCTTTCTGTTTTGGGTTTCTAAATTAAAAAACAGGCTGTTCCTATTTATGCAAAAGATCTCCCTAGTTTTGTTGGGTTTTTTTAAGCATGAAATTAATAAATCACTATTATTAAAAGTAATTTCAATTACATTAAAACCAGTCAACTCAAGATGAAGCCTCGTGCTTTCCTAATCAATACTCAGACAATCCTGCATTGTCTCATTTGAATATACACATCTTTAAAACTGCAGTTTCACTTACCTGATGAAATCCAACAGTGATAAAGGTATCGAAAACTCAAGGCGAGATTCCACTTCTGACTGGTAATTAACAAAGCCAGAAATAACTCCCTGTGTACAGACTTTGTCCATCCACACACACTTCTGACAACATCCCACGCTCTGAGCTTCAATCACAGAGAACTGGCAGGCAGGGCTCTCCAAAATCTGCACCGTATTTTTTAACAGAAATAGTATCTTAGCATCACTGAATAGACTTGCATTCACTTTCAAACTAAAGGAAGAAAGTGAATTCAGAACTGACAGAAGCAAGCAGCAGAAAATCAAATCAACACGAATAAGAAAAATGTGATGTTGCATTTAAATATCAACTGGCATCTTAAGTTTAGTAGAGATCTGTCTTTACCCTTTAGGAGAAGCCTAATAGTCATCTCACAGGCTTGAAGGAAATGCATACAGAAAAAGGAATGCTTGCTATATTGAACTAAATATGACAAACTTAAACGCAAATGAAACAAAAACTTCCAAGTAAATTTGAAATATAATGGAAAGTTTCTTACCTGAAAATGTTCTTCTTTTTCAAACACTACATTCACAGCATTAAGTGCGGAAGTGTTTTTATTTGAAACAAACACAACGAGCAGCAAAGAGTCATCTTTCCACACCTTACATAAATACAGAGCTAAGGCGTCACTCTGACAAAGTTCTGCTACTTCAGAGTGAGGGAGTTCTGCCAGTTCTTCTGCTAAGGAAGGGAGCAGCACTGTTTTATTGGCATTTTCACACTGAGAACTTGGAGAAGGCTGAAGAATTTCAATATTACTATCAGCAAACAAAGACAATTGGGGCAGTCTGCTAGCTGAAAGCTTGTCATCCAGCCCAGGCTTTTTTACAGACTGAAGCTCTTCTTCCACAGTATCTGAAGAACAAAGGGAAGGTTTCCTTAACGTTGTGCGTTTGTCTCCATCACAGTCTTCCTTGGTAATAGGTACAGTATCAAGTAAGGGACCAAAATCTGATGCAGCACTATTCTGCATATCCAATGCCTCCTCATTACTCTGGGCTTCATCTACCTTTGATTTTCTTTTGAACTTCTGTGTACACAAATCCACTTTCCCCATCTGAAAAGTAAAAAAGAAAATTGAGGATGGAAGGAGGATGGAAGGTTCTACCAGTAAGCTCTGTAAATGTTAACACTGAAACAGAAGGAGAAAGGACAAGTAACGACCAACAGAATTAGTCAAAGAACAGTTCTTAAGGAAAACTGGTAACAAAACCTGAAGCATAGCAGGTAAAAAGAAGGAAGTTCTACTGAACGGGATGTACTCCTGAGATTGCTTGATCAACATCCAATGTCTCATGCTTAACAAATGATCAGATTACAGTGGTAATTTCCAATAGTTTTTCAGTGTCTTGGTGTCATCTGTCCAGTTCTACCAAAAATGTCCATTATGATCTCCATTTCCAGGTAAGTATTTCTAACTGTAAATAAGGTTACATACGAACTTCTAACTGTCAAGTTACAGAAGAACCGCTTACCAGACTGACACCAGCGTTTGATCCCAGCCCAACAAACAATGTTGATGCCAGTTGCTGCTTTTCTTTTTCTTCCTCAGAGAGGCTGGAAACTTGATCAGACTGTGACACAGGAGGTTCAGCCACCCGTCCTGCTAATAAGCTGCTACAAGACACAGTCTGTGGCTCATCTTCTTTCCCTACTTTGCTTTCCTTTTTTGGAAGATAGCCTTCTTTGCCCCACAGCTTCCTTACTCCCTCCAGTTTCAGAGTATTTGTCCTAAAAGAGGGAAAAAACCAAACAGGACAAACTATGTGAACATCATGTTCATAAAAGCATGCCAACACTGCTTTAAACACCATTTGCCACTTTGGCACTTTAATTTACATAGTGAATAACGGAGTACAAGTGAATGCTTTCCAATCTGCTTGAAGTCCTGTGTTAATAATGTTATTCACCACTTACAACACCCTGCAAACACAAATTCAAACTACGCTGCAAAGTCTGCATAGCTACCTGCAGCCAGCAGTAGAAACCACGTTTGCCAACTCTATCCAGAGCTTCAGGTTATATTTATAACATATTTGAATAGCAATTTAAAAGTGAACAAGCAACGTGGAGTCTTTCTTTCCAGGAATCCCTAAGATCTTCAAATGATTCTACTCCAGATTCTTTAAAAATAATGTAAATTAAGGTGGAAAATCAAAGAGACCCAGAAAGTATTGCCACTTTGCATAAGAAGTGTTCGTGTTACTGTAATTAACTTTTTATGGAACTACAGATACGGAATTTATTTGTAGTGTTCTAAAACTTACAGAGCATTTTACACTGCTTATCTTAGCCTTCTATCTAAAAAGGTTTCCCTAAAAGGAACATTATTTTAAACCCATAAAAAGTAAACATGGGATATAAAAAACCTGAAAGCCAGAAAAAATACTTCATCCATTAATCCTGTCTCAGTTTTACTACACTGATTAACTCTGATTTGATCTATTGCTCACAAAGAATGAGAAACAGTTTAACCCAAGAAAATGGCTCTGGCATCAAGCCTGCCAGAGCTCAAGGAGCATCTGCACAATGCTCTCAGCAGTTTGGTTTGATTTTGGGTGGTCCTGTACAGAGCCATGAGTAGGACGTGATGATCTTTGTGGGTCCCTTCCAACTCAGGATATTCTATGCCTTTAGTTATTTCAGTAAGATACTATCCTAAACTTCTTCTTATGTGATGGAAGTGTCCAAGTTTAGCTGCATTCTTTATAGCTCCATGTAATGAAGCAAAAGCACGTGAAAAACAATAAGAACAGTAAATTTAAACATACTCCATTTTAAGAACAAATTAACTCACTCTTTATGCCCCATCTCAGCTCTGTTACCAGATGTATCAGAACCAAACGATAAGCCAGTGGGGGACTGTCTACCAGCCATGCCAGATGAGGACACACTTGAAGCAAACGACAATCCGTAGGGCTCAAAATTCAGAGCTGCAATACAGAATCCTTTAGAATTACAGTAAAGGCACAAACAGGTAAGAAGGAACTCTTTTTCTGAAAAACCAACATGCTGTACTACCACATTGGTCACGCTATCCTATTGGGATCCTGTCCTCATTGAAAACAAATTTGTCCACTTAAGCAAGTTGCATTTAGACATGAGAGATAAACAGCATAAGTGACTTTATAGAGTATCACAAAAATACCTGCTAATTCTTAATATCTGCAGAGCAAAATATTGTATCAGATCTATGCTCTTTCATTTGCTCATGCACCTACAAGACACATTCTGAGTTCACAGCAACATGTCCACATACCACCACCTGCTTTACAAACATTCCTGACACTCTGGGCTATAAATTTATTTTCACCAAGACTGGTAAATCAGGATTCAGGCCACCCACCTTAGCTATGCTTTCTGAAACAAAATGTGCTCTGAGTAACTACTAAAAATTGTTTTGGACAGTACTTTAACATGAACAGTCGCTAGGCAAGAAGCAGAGCACAGACCCTCCACCACAGAAACTATACAGGGTATAGCTCCTTTCTCTCACTTCCACTCAGCCTTATGCTTTCTTCTTCCCAAGAAGCAGGGCAGAAGTGCTGGAGATCTGAAAAGAAAGAGGTCTCCTGACGCAGGAGGCGGCAGAGCTAATAAAATGTCTGCTCCTCCTTGCTTTTTAAAAAAAGACACAAGGTCTTTGAAACACAACATCCATATTCAAACGCTGACACCACACAAAAATTAGTTACCTAAAAAAAGAACTTCGAATTAATAAATTTCATAGAGTAAGATATTTGTGAACTTTCTGCCTAACCTAAACCTTATCTCCTAGAGTGATTTTTGAACCAGAGGAAGATGCCACTCAACGCTTGTGATACCTGAGAGAAAAAACAGCAGTTCAAGCCTACAATGGTTTCCCTGTAAAATTTTAAGAACACTGCAAACACTGAACTGTGAAATGGGTGTTCTGTGGTCACCTTTTTCCTGAGAAAGCTTTTCCTCTTGTCTCTGGTGATGGGGCTTATATGGTGCTGCACCCCGGCCAAGTCCCTCAGCCACAAATTCATCCAGAAAAGATAAGGAAGCATCTACCTACAAAGAATTAAGGAAAATGAGAAAGTAATGAATACATCTTCTATACAAAAGCCTGATGTTATCAGAATATTTTGTCTTATCAGCAAGATTAGGATCTTTTGTCTCACATGCCATATCTACTGTAAAGCTGCTGTATTCCTCACATCCATTAAAACTGTTTTACATACAGAAATTGTTATTCAAGTATATTGAAACAAACTTCGAGCTAGAGATCTGTAACTGAAATCAACTCCTCCAATATTGACTTCTTGATAGAAACAAAAAAAGCAGATTGATGTTTCCTAAAGCAGTGGATTCTACCATTATTCTACCATTATGTGAAAATACCAAAGGAAAAAAACCACAAGTATTCATACTAATACTATTTTCCCCCATTTACTATAGGCATTCCAGTGCAAATGTGAGTAGTTTCTAAACAAGAAAGAAAACCTTTGAATTAAAAAGCTCCACAATATCACTAGACTAGACCTAGCTTGGCTTTTATTAAAGCCAGTGTATGAAATCATAGTTTTGTTAAAGCTCCTTCAGCTTACTGAGTGCCGTGGCACTTTATCACAAACACAGAGATGTGCCAAATCTGAAAACAAGCGTTTCTCAGACCTCACTGGAAGCAGACCGAGGACTGGCACCAGTCAGAACTACCAAATATAATTCATCCTGAAACGCCTTTAGCAAAGTACTTAACTTCTCAGAACTACAGAAAGCTTCAAGAACACACACTGCAGCTTTCTTACCACCATGTCATTACAACTAGCATCAAATGGAAGCAAGCCCTTCATCGATACTTTGTCTTCACACAGATGCTTCAATTCAAAGGCATGTTGCCTCATGCAGGTATCCAGAGAGCTACTGAATTCTTGGATTAACTTGTCAACTGCTTTAGAAAAAGAGGCACGCGATGCTATCTTGGTGACTGCAGCCATAATCCATGCTTTAGTTTCACAGGTAACAAAAGTCTTCTTCAGCAAGTTGTGCAGCCTTGTCAAAATAATTTCTGGATCAACATCTGTAGCAAGGCTGGAATATTCCCCCAAAACCTACGCACGAGCAACGGAGAAAATACACACAGTCACACAAAGCAGTGCTTTCAGCTTTTAAATTAGCGTGTAGTATCTAACAGTAACAAAACGAAATGCATCCTGCAAGCCACCACTGATGCTGAAATAACTGGAAGCTGCTGGAAGGCAGCTGAGCACCGCACAGCCATTTGCTCACTCCACTTCTTCCCAGTGGGATGGGGGAGAGAACTGGAAAAAAAAAAGAACTTGTGGGCTGAGATAAAACTATTTACTAAGATAGAGAAAAGGAAATTATGACAAATATATACATATAAAAAAAGCACGTATATGTTGCAATTGCTCATCACCCTTCAATCAGTGCCCAGTTAGCCTGTCAAGCAGTGGAAGAGAGCAAGAGACAGACTCTCACCCCCTTCAGAACTCCTCCTGCATGGTGTCATATTGTATGGAATGCCACTTTGCTCAGTTTAATTCAGTTGTCCTATTTCTGCTCCCTCCCAGCTCCCTGAGCCCTTTGCTTTGACTCAGTACAACACTGCTTAGCAGCAACGACAAACATTGCTGTTATCAACATTGTCTTCCTCCTAGAAGCAAAACATAGCATCATACAGACACTGAAGAAAAGAATTCCATCCAGCTGAAACTAAGATACATCTTAAAAGGACCATCTATGCAATTAAAATGAAAGGAAGAGATCCTGTATGAGGTGACATCTCTCTACTGGACCTGAGCTCCAACTTTAATTCTTTCGGTTTAAAGCTGTTTACACTGACCAACAACTAATAACTGGTACAACAGTCAGCACCACTGTGCTGGCTCCAACTGCTCCACAGTGCTGCTGGTTTAACTGATGCTGTATGAAGGTCAGGACTGCTTGTAGTGATGTCAGAAAAATAATCTGAACATCCAACTGCATATCAAGAAGGCATTCCCAGCATTACTGCTGGAAGGCTGCTCTATCAAAACCTCACAATTAAACTACCTCCAAAGTGCTTCAACAAGACGACTTATTTTTCCAGCCTGGCAAATGCTTGAAATGATCTTCATGTTTATCACTGTAGATTCCAACTTAGTTTTACAAAGATGAAGGAGCTGTTTGAAAAGAAAGCTACACATAGTAATTAAGACCTTACAAAAACACAATTTGCTTAAGCCACAGCCTCTTCCTTGGATGGTAGTTGAAGCTCAACAAGGTGCTAAAAAAGCAGTACAACCAGCAAAATACTTGGGCAGTTACCTGCAAGGCTAAAACTGCATTTTATAACCACAACTGGCCTAACTGATTAGGATGGAAAAGCTCTCAGCACGCAGGCAGATTGATGCTGCTGCTAAACTCACAACTGTGTATTCAATTTTGACCACGCATCTACCTTACCCAACTCATGACTTGAAGGAACTTCTGTGGATAGAACACGTTTTCCTCTTCGAGTAATGCTAAATAAGACTGCACTGCATACGTTCGCAGCTGTTTGTCTTCTTTTCCATCATCAAATCCTGGAAAGGAAAGAAGCATACTCTGCTTGAAACACAAATGCCACTTGCTGTATCAAAGCACACTTTCAGGAAGCCAGATGATAAAATACCATGTTTAATTCTTCAAATCATGTGGTGATTTACCTTCAGCCAAAAGCCTCAGAAAGTTGTTAGGGATATCAGGATACATAACATCACCTCCAACTGAAAACACTGCGTTCATGGTTTGGATGAACCACTCATTGTTAGGAGCATACGTGTCCACATGTTAAGGAATGAAGTGCTAAGGCCTAACTTCTTTTTAGTTTGCTAATCAGTACATCTTAAACTGTGAAATGAATAAATGGTAGTGTGAAAAAGAACGCTTTAATGAGGCTTCACACAATAGAAAGAGACCTGCTCATAAGGATTTAGATCTGGAAACCTGCTCTACAATACTTGAAGCTCACACACGCTCCATGCTAGCTATCTGACTATTCTTTTGAGTCTGTTCATCCAGCATCACTTCATGAATGATAGATCAGCTCTTTTCAGCAGTTCTGCAGGTGTTTTACTAAGGAGTAATAAATGCTGTGAAGTATTCATGAGAAAGCAATGTTGTTTTCTTACACTTAAAATTTGAACAGCCTTCACTAACTCCGGAGATTAAGAAACATTCATTTCTGCCTTTCCTCAAGGGAATCAAAATGCACTTTACTGAATGAAAACTTTCAAAAGTACAGAAAAAAAGAATACATACATTTATTTGTTTGCATTTTAAAGAGTGAAAAGCACAGCTGTAACACTCCGTATTTCTAAAGATCACGAAAGATGCTTTGAAAGGTACCAACAGGCTTCTGAAAAATAAAAGGATATTTCTCAGCCAGTTCTGCTATTTTGCCAGCTAAGGTGATGATAGCATATTCTTCCTTGGTTTCTTTTAAGTAGTCAAGCATCTTCTGAACAATGACAATCACGTTATGTCCATTTGTAATTCTGTAAAGAATTTCTAAAGTCTGAAAGAGAAAGCAGGATACATTTAATCCACTCTAATGACTCAAAACAGCAATCAGGCAAATAGAAACACCTCAGGATGATACCAAAGCGAGCAACTGTCTTGACTTAATGAGACTTAATTGAAACACTCTGCTTATCTACAAAGTCTGTCACGTTAATATTGCTCATAACTGTGCTCTTTCAGTACCTGAGACACAACGTGCCTTTCACACTCTTCATTTTAGGAAACTTACTACCCACTCTAAAAATAACTCGATTTGCATTGTTTAGAAGTTCACTGACCTCCCTTTTAATAATGGGATCAGGATGGTCCAGACATTCAATAATTGTCATCTGGTGCTCAAGTGCCAGATTAGGATCCTGCTGAATAACACAGGTCAGAGCCTTTAGGCCTAGAATACAAGCAATTAGAAATTACCTCAGAGTACACACCAATACAGCAAAATTAAAGCCTTTAATGAAATCCAGTATCCTTACCTAAGTATTTCAAATTAATTTGGGGCGACAAAACAAATTTTCCAATGCACTTGGCAGCCTTTTCAAGTAATTCAGATTTGGGGTAAATTGTATAAATTGTTTGGACACATTCAAACAAGATGGCTAGGAGAAAAGAAACATAATAAGTGGGCATTAATATGCAAAATCAAACAAGCACACAAGTATACACGCTAGTATGATAACATTATGAGACTGAACACTGTTCACTTGGATTTTAAAGCAGTCCGATACCTTACTACTGAAGCATCTAAAGAGTTGAGTACCTGTATTTTGGCTTTCAAGCAGATATTTTGTATACCAAAACATTTCCTTTCTGCAAACGAATGATATTCTCACTGTATTCAATTCAATTGAGATTTGGAAATATACAGCTACCACTGTGGTACAGCCTTAATTACACAGCCTAGCAGAACTATTCCTTTTGTTACCGTCCATTATCATAAAGTGTGAAAGAACAAATTATGATTATTCTGGTTTGGGTGGCTTAAAACGCAGTACAGATAAAAACTGCCACAAAAGCGCAGCACAGCATGGAGTAAGACAATTTGTCACGGCTCAATATAAAAAGGAATTAACTGAGAACAAGATAAAATAGGAAACTACATGGAGACCAGTTCTGTTGCAAGTTGACTCCATTTTCTGTTGTTGTTGTTCTTGTCTAACAGAAGCAATTAAACTGAATAAACTGAACATCTGGCAGAGGCTTCCTCATGTATTACTGGAAGTCAGTACCTCTCTCTAACTTCCCTTTTCAGTGGAAAAAACTTACACGATGTTTTAGAAAACAGAAGTAGGCATTACACCAGATCTAGAGCTCTGGACCACGTTCCTTCTTAAAATCATTTTTAAAACAAGTCTAAATCGTCCCTCTGTTCCATCAGCACAGGTACAGTGCCAACATCCATGCGTCTTTACTTTAAAAGATAAAATAACAGGATGGCTATGTTTGGGTTTTTGTGGTCCTTAACATACTGTGAAACAGCTCTCAGGGCAGTAGGATATCAGATGTGGATGCCTGGGGGGTCACTGCTGTACAGAAGTATATCACTTGTTTCACCATTACTAGTCAGACACCTAAGAACACAGCCAGATTTTCAGAAGTGCTACATATACATTTTAGCACGCACAAAACACTCACTCAGCCTTCCCAAATACTGATAAAGACTCTCACCCACCATAGGTAATATTATGATTTATCTCTGCTCTTCTTAAAGATTCCTCCAGGACATCATACATCAGCTCACTTGTCCTGTTTAACAAGAAATATTCACAATTCTTATTTACAGCAGGTAGTCTTAATTTCCAAGCAACCCACAGACCAATATTAAAATAAATGTAACACAAATTATTCATATCCAAGGATTCAATTAAACATGTTAGAATTCTATAGCCCACCTCTAAATGACACCTAAATGTTTAGGGCTTTCAGAAGAAAACAACTGCCATAAGAATAAAAGCATGCAAGCAGGAAAAAAAACCAACTAGGTACTCCTTCCTGTGGCTTTTCACCCTGCTGTTTGGTAGCCCAGTAACAGAAACTCCAGTAAAAGCATATTTCAAGCATATTCCATAACAATTAATTGCCTAGCCAATTCAGAAGCTGAGAAACTAATTTTCCAGTGTAGAAGGTGTCTGCTCAGTGTATTGGTTAATAATAAGAAAATGTATAGGAAGTGCAAATCTAAAATCCTCTTACAAAAAAGACAGAAAAGCTGTCCATGAGATAATGGTCACAGCTGTATTCTTTGTACTTTCAGAATATTAATTACTGAGAAAGCTGATTACCTTGGATCATCTTTTCCTAACAGCCCCAGTATTCTTAACAGCTGAATTTGTAACCACGGTGCTGGCACGCTGTGATAATTGAAGTCGATAGGGAGCTTCCCTCCCACTACCTGCTTTAGGATGATCACAAAACTCTCTGTCAAGTCTTTATATCCAGATGAGTTTTCCTGTTTAATAAAGAAATACAATAGAAATACTTTAAATACAGCACCTCAAAAGCACGATCTGCAGACTGAATACAGTCAAAGTAGCCACCATTTCTTTAAATCCAACTTCTACTCTCTTCCTACAGCATCTCTTTTCTTTAAACCTATGCTAGTTTCTTGTATGTTTGCGTACAAGAAATGTAACCTCAAAGCAAGGGGGGGAAAAACCATACTGAATTCTTTAATGTTCTGTAGAAGTTAAACTTTGTTGCCAGCTAAGGATGCCAATGGTACTGAAATAGATCATGCAAGAAGTGTCTGTCAAGCTAAAAGGAGAGCCAGCACAAACGTAACACATCCATCGTCACTAGGTTAACTTCTCTAACAATTAGGAGTAATATTTTGCTACAAAACTACAGCACCCTATATGCTTAAAATAAGAGATGCATAAGCAGCTCCAAGAGATGATTCTTTGCCTACCTTAATCATTTCAAGATAAATATGCAAAGAAGCAGCCATGACTCCAACATCTCTGTCACATAAGGCCTTCCGGAACTTGTCATGAATATGCTGTACTTGGTTAGGAGCAATGAGATAGAACTTATATAAAGCCTGAACAGCTTTTCTTCGGATAATTTCCCTGAAGAAAAATGAGATTTTCACAAACCAAAATCAAGATGTTGTGTATTTCAAGGACTCAGAACAATAGAAAACATCCTCATTAATACAGCAAGGTAAAATTACAGGATCAGCCATCAGAACAGCATGACACGGGGAGAGAGGGGAATCCATGTCTTACAGTTCTGTGAGCGAATGACTTTGTAAATACCATCTAAGTGAAGAAGCAACACAGCTAGCTTAAGAACTGAGCAGTGTCCAATGTCAGATTGACAATTCACCACAGCAGCCACTATACAGACCATGAAATTCACACCTACAAATCCACTGTGGTCACACGTGCAGCTCCAAAGAAAAAGTCTAGGAGTTACTGAGTGACTCTGCTGTTTCTCACAGCTTTCTAATACAACGCTTATCAAGTTTCATCTTTCGGGTATGGAGAATGACAAATCCAACAAATAAAGGTTTTGGATCTCTTCAGATACACTTTTACCAATAAAGCTTCAATAACGAGTTTCATAGAAAAGAAGCACCGGCGAATGACTACAAGGACCCCCATCTGATTCTCCATATACTCTACAAATACCTCTTCATCCACATATTTACTAGAAGCAGTCCAGCAGACAATTATATTGACCCATTCAAAGCAGTTATAAAAGAAATGAATACCTGTCCAGTACTCTGCAAAGAGTGCAAATAAATGAGAGAAGAATACGAGAGAAAAATGGAGAGGAACCAGTTCTGAAAGTAACGACTAGAAAGGTCACATTAGAGAAAAACAACAGTTTACTAAAACCACCTTCAAAATTAAGCCATTCAACCTCACAAGGCCACGTGCAATTCTTTGAACGTATACGTACTTAGAGTGCTGGAGCTTGTCTTCTATTAAGGGAAGAACAGCTGGAATCATCTCCCGTGGAAAGATCTGGCTGACAACGGTTAACGCCATGCTCACCTCTACTAGGTTAGTGCTCTGTAAGTCCTATTGTAATCATTGAAATAAGACCATCATTTTTCACATAGACTGTTAAGTTCTGTACAGACACACCCCACCTTTTGCCAGCAGGCTGGATCCAGCCCACTACAGCCTGCTGGTAATCAGCCCGTTGTCTGCCTGTGTTTGAGAAGTGTCAGCTCCCACTGAGCTAACCAAGCTCTTCTTTCATACAGAAATAAGGAGCTCCTCACACTCACACTATGGAGCTACATTCATATTTTAAATGTAGGTGATTTCAACAGATCTACAATCAACATCTGCTTACTGAAACAGTTTGATCATTACAAAACTACGCCGAGCTCCCACTTGAATCAGTGGGATGAGTTACGCTTCATACTGAAGTCAAAAGTATTCTTTCCAGTGCCTTCCACCTAGCCCAAGGAATTTAAAAAGAGAACACCAGCAAGCCCAATTATATTGGCAATTACATATTTTTACTAAGTTATTATCTACACCCTCAGAAGAGAATGCAAATTCACAATCTGCCCCCAGTACAACTAAAACCAGAAGATACAGCTCACTGCAACCCAACACCAAGAAAACCCACACCCTACAAACACTGATGGAGTCATGACATAAGATCAGAATCCTTTTCCAAAGCACATTAAACTCATTTAAGATGTCCAGCTCACAGCACTATTTATTTGGGCTGTTTGCCACAGATAGTTTTGGTGCTCTTTTTGGTTTAGTTCCTTGTGGAGTCTCATTTCTCACTTCCTTCCATAAAAATACAGTTTGAAACTGGTGTTAAGGATTATAAAAGTTTTCTATCACAACAGTAAAACGAGCACCATTTTCAGTCTGTAATTGAGCTTACTGTAACATAACAGTAATCCTTACATAAAAGGTTAGAACTGATTGCTGTGAGAGGTAGTACTGTAAAAGAAGACTATGACCCATCACCTTGTGATGCATTTTCAGTGTCACTCCAAAGCATATTTCCAGGTTCTATTAAAACAACCAAGAGAACTCCAAGAAGCCAACAGATACCTGCTGTCTGCTAAAAGCAAACTCTTACACTGAAATATGCTTGCGTAGTTCCCTCTGAAGTTCAGAATGCATACAAACAGTATATCTTAGAAATGGATTTTTTATGGTGTACCACCTGTTTACAATTTTAAAAATATGGCTTCAATGAAAGAGGCACTGAGATTAAACAAAAAAAGCTAGGGAAAACCATTTCAAATTCTGATCTAACCAAAGAAACAGGAACTGTAAGAGATCAAGATGTAAGTTACGAGCACACAGCTGAGATATTGTACGACAAATTAGGAAGAAGTGGTCCAAGGTTAGATTACCTCCAAACCTCCAAAAACACTGTACCTTCACAACTGTGTTCACAAGCAGAAGTAGCAGTTCATGATTTTCATGGAGAAATAAGGAAACTGCCAAGTAACCTGTAAAAGAAAGCGGCCTCCATTACTACTCAATAAGTAACTTCAAGATAGAAAACTTAACCCTGTCTGTAACACAAGAAGAGTTAATTCAAACAACTTAAATAAAACCAAAAAGCCATTGCTGGATGACAGCAGCTCATGTTCTAAATATCAAGACTTTCTTTTACTTCCAAGCAAACATTTTTAAGTTGCAATAAAGCTCAATAAATAATAGCCAAGAAACCACACCCTGTGAGAAATACGATACTGTTAAGAGCTAAGGAGCAGCCAAGAACATCATGAGAAAGCAATTCCTGGAAAGTGAATGTCTTCTCTGCTGACAAAATCACATTCCTACACTGCAAATGCACTTCCTCACATTTGTTTCTCTTTCTTCAAAAATTAGAGTTTGGTTTCAAACATAATTCTGTACTCCAAGTTGAATATAAAGTTATTTCCCTTTCCTATCCCAAAACTCCCTTGTTACTTAACAACAAAGAAAAACTTCAAACTCCAAATAAGAAACACTCCAGAAACCTTCCCTTCAGAAAAAGGAATCCCCCTTCATTTTAAACTAAAGGAGTAAAAACAGAGGCTTGAGGAGCACGCCTTTACTCAGAAATATAGTGCAACTATTTGTCTAAGACAATTATTTGTCTGACTAAGATAGATCTTAGTCAGGAAGGGCTTGGTTCATTTAGAATTTGAAGATCAAAATGAGCAACTTAGGCCAAATTGCACTGTCTGGACTATCAGATATCTAAATCCATCTGCCTGTGAAACTACACTTGATCAGTTTAGCACACCTGTAGAAATTTATTCAGGCTAATACAGGGAAAGAGTAATGTATCTTGATTGGATCAGCTGACAACAATTCTTTAATAAAGACTTGGGTATATGGTAACAAGAACAGACAAGATCAACCTTATGTATCACATTTAACTGCAGAATAAAATAAACAACCAACCCACACACGCTCTCCATAACATCTTATTACCAGATCAAAGCTTAAGAGCTCTTTGTGTCTGGAGAACTTTAAGCCACCTTCATTAAAAAACGCTGCTTCACCAAAACCTACTTAAATGAAGCCCTAGTATGGAAAGGTCTCAAACTGCTTAATAATAAGACACACCAGTTCTTGACACTTACAGAGGTCATGTAAAGTTTTCTTCAAATCAGCTTACCACCTGCCCTCCCAGGTTTGGTGAAGATTAACTTTCTTAATCACTACCAGAGCATCTGTGCACTGGCTTTCATTACTCAGGGAAAAAGCAACTTTAAATCATCACTCGTAAGGCACTTCCTCAGAAACTCCAACACTTGAGTGGATGATCCAGATGAAATTCAAACAAAGGATATCAAACAAGCATATCCCGCAAGACACTGCCTTCCTTCTGTGTATGCAGACATAGCATTGCTTGGAGTTAAACCATTTTCTCTGCAAACAAGAAGAAATGTCTTCACTAGGCAGTTGAATCAGCAACTGCAAGAAAACTCTCCAGACAAGACAGGCTGACTGCTACTTCAAACAAAATCTACTGGAAGAAGTTCTATAGCCACACTGGCAGGGCAAGGAAATCAGTCCCATGAAATCTCAAAAGAAATCTGAAATAGCCCTTCAGATTTCCTCAACAACTTGTGCACCTACATTCTAAGGATCTCCCAGTTTGTCTCACTACAGCTGTTTCTAAACTAAAGAATACCATCGTCACCAAAACAGACAATAAAACACCTTACTGCCATTAGCAAAGAGGTGCCAAGGCCCTTAATAACAACTCTAAAAAGTCACCTGTCACTTTAATGCTGGGAAGGCAGTACCATGCTTGTAGAAATTGTGCCATTCACAGTTCCCCCCTTATTTTGTATTAGAATTCTTTAAAAAACAAAAGGCAGATCCTGACAGAAACTCGCATTTAGTTTGGAGTTGGTTTTTAACCCTAAATGACTTGTTTATTAGTTCTGCAACTCAGGACACTGAAAGAACTGATGACTGAAAGTTATTTCTCTTGCCTCCTGCTCTCCAAACTCACAAACTAGGGAGTTACTTTCAGAAAGAGGAGAGACTATGAAACAAGGCAACGAAATCAGAAGAATACTTTAAATAAGTTGCATTTCTACATGAATTACCAATTCTAAGAAATTCTAACAACACTGTTTGAAAATATTAAGGCTACAGCCATGTACACATACCAACTCTTTTCTCCAAAAGATTTCCTTGCTGTGCAAGCTTGATTGCATGGATATATCCAAAGGCAGATTCATATCCCAGCATTTCACAATAGATGAGCCTCACCATACATTCTTTCATCAGTCTCTAAAAGAACGAAAATAAATTATTGAAGATTTTCAGTCTCGCTTCATACTGCTCTAACAAAGTGCAAGCCATTAATAGGAACATACGAACATTCCTGTAAGTTTCCTAACATCAGATTATTTCTCATTTTTCTATTATGAACATGTTTTTGTGACTCAACATTGATCTTTGAGCACAACAGCAGAACTCTCCGGATAACTCCCTCAAAGACATTATCTAGTTTTGATTGCCATACATATAATGAACACCAAATTAGTTACTGAGTTATCTGTAGCATTAGACAATCTCACTGCTAATGCATTTTTTAACCAGTCACTACATCATCCTAAGTTATCATTACATATGAGGCGAAAGAACAAAATGACAGTGTGCTAACTGTTAACCATACTGCAACCCCACTGACACTATCTCACGTCGATGACTGAGCAGCTATACAGTAAAAAACCAGTCACTCCACTGGGCAATATGAGTCAAGCACACAATTTACAGGCTGGGGAAGCAGCAAAAGCACAAAAGCAACCACTGGCAGAACTTACAAGCGGGGTGGTGGGGGCAGAAACCATTGCTTTCAAACTGGTTATTTCCTGCTGGATTAATTTTTCTTCCTCCTAGAAAAAAATTAAACCTGTCTTAGTTCTGTGTAATTTTTTGAGACAAGATACGATACAAAAAAACCAAAGAACACATATTCACTTAGTAGGACTCAATATTCTCAAAAACAGTGTATATCTAATTCGTGGCAGTAATGCCACACAACGTGTTTCAACCTCGGAACTTAACATTCGTATTCCTGCTCCCACACATCGTGCCCCCACGCAACAGCACGACGTCGGGCATTCGCTGCACTGAGTCAGCAGCGGCTTCTTGAAGCCCTCAGTTCGGCACACCGCCTGCCCCACACCCTGAGGCGCCCACGGGGCGGGTCTGGCGGGAGGGAGGCGAACAGTGAGACCTCCCGCCTCACCTCAGCGGCCCGCTGCGCTTTGGGCTCTCAGAGAGAGACAGAGGCCCGGCCCGCAGACCCCGGCAGGAGCTAAAGGCCCGGCCCGCCCCGGGGCACCGCCCGCAGCCCGTACATGCTTGGAGGTGAGCGCCGTGATATTCCGGATGAGGCTCCCGAGCCGAGAGGAAGCCGACAGCCTATGGGGGCCGCCCGCACCTCCCAGCCCTGCGCCTGGCTCGTGCTGCCCCAGCAGCGCAGGCAGCGCGCCCAGGGTGCGCTCCACCACGTCGCTCATGGCAGCACCGCCACGGCCCGCGAGCACCCGGCCGGAAGCGAAGGGCGCAGCCCCGCCTACCTCAGTGCGCACTTCCGGGCGCCCGCAGTGGAACACGACCGCCAGCCGGCAGGAGGCGCTGCGCCGGCCGCTGGGGCGGGAAGGGCGGTGGGAATCAGTAGTGTGGACCCGTTCCGAGCTGGGATCTGCTTTTGTGCTAGTGCCAGCGTGACCCTTCTCCTAAAAGGGGTGGGGAAGCAACTGGGGTTGTCTTTCTCGCAAGTAAAAATGGTTTCACTGTTCCCAACGCATGTCTGGTCAGAAAGTCATGATGAAATGAGAAGCCATACGAAGATTTCTTGGCAGAAAAAAAGCCAAACGGGAAAAAACGGAGCTCCGTACTTTTAAAGATACTGGAAGCTGGCATTTCCACGAGGCTAAGCTGAAAGGCTTGTGCTGGCATTTTATAAGGCTTTTCTCCTGTAAGAAGTGCAGTGGCTGAGGATATCCCTTCCCACCCAAGCCATTCTACTATTCCGTGGTTGTAGCTCCACTAAAAATTGCTTACACAGAGACATAACTGCATGACAGAAGTGGGAGCAGCTTGTGAGCCTCGCAGACAAAAAACATGAGTTCAGCCAGCCAGGAAAAGCTGTGGTACAGCTGATGGAGCTCGAACAAACGCAAACATGGCAGTGGCTTGGCATTTATGCTATATTATTTTCTGAGCCTTGAGTGCTGAACGCTCGCTGCAGAAGGACAGCCCAAACCCTCCGCCCTCTGTGGGGTTTGTTCCTCGTGCCATTGGTGGCTGCATTAGAATCAGGAGGGCTATTCATAGTGCAGACATATGTGCAAAATACGTGACTTACTGTTAGATGTTACAGATATTCCTAATGCCTTGCAGAAAAATCACCAGTAACTCTTTTCCTTTTTTTTTTTTTTTCTTTTAGGCAATAGAGTCCTTGAAACATCATTTACCATAATATGAGGTAAAGCAGAGAAAGCATATCCACTGAAGTATGGAAATGTTACCATCTAGGCACACTCTTGGCAAGGTGGGTTGGCAGTGTTTGTTGCTTTTTCTTCTTTCATCTCCTTTCTGTTTTCATCAGCTAGATGGAAAGCCTTGAAGTGTGGTTATAAAACAACAGTAAAAATAGCACCGAGCAGCTGCATTTCAGCTATTTCTCAAGGCTCTGTATCAAGTGTGTTCACCACAATAAAAACATTCTAATTGCCATTCCTGTAAGTTCTCCTTGGCATCTGATAGGCAAGTAGTATTCTTTCTGGCACATGAATCATTACTGGAAATAAATAGATCTAGAATAGAAAATGGGTTGGTTCCGCTTGAGCCAAAATAGAATCCAAAAAATAGAAGAGCTTACGCGCTTCACTGGATTTTCTCTGCACTGTGGAGTGTGTAACAGTACGTGATGTAAATGATGCCAAATAAAAACAGAGATATAGTGAGAGCTAAAGACAGCACTTTTAACTTGTCATTTTTCTATGACGATTAAGTACATTTTCTTGTAATTAGCAGCGATAATTTGCTGTCACATGTCATACGAGCTCATCAGGGCACTAGCAAGGAGTACTGAGTCAAATACGCAAATACAGATCATGGCATTGCAGATACGCTCAGTGCTTGCCTCAGATGTGTCTGAGTACACCTCTATGCACCGTCTGTGTAGCCTGGCTGAAGCAGAAATGATTAGTGTCTCAAGTCTTAGGCTTGGCTTCGATGAAGGCAGATTTGGAATTCCTTTCTCTAACTCACTGTCACTCCCAGCTGCTGCAGAGTTCTGCACTGGTCCTTGTTAGAGAGGCTCAGCGAAGCAGAAGGTGATTTAGCTCTAGGGAAATAACAGACATTGTAGAATTGGGAAATAATGTAGAAAAGATTTCTACATTATAGAAATAGAAACATTTATCTTATAAACAGAAGTGTATACTGTAAAACATGAATTGGGATGCATTTGGACATATCACTATAGGCAAAAAGCCAAATGTAGACATATGACACAAATAGGTATATTTTTAACCGACAACTTTTTTGCAGTATTATCATCAACTAGAGTTCCTTTTCTGATCTCATATGTTTACAGCTATCTTGACTTCAGTATATTTAATGTACATTTACTGCTTTAGTATTGCATGGTGATGTTTCTCTGAATGACTAAAGGTTTATGGTCCTATAAATGGATATGTATTTTCAGTGTATTGTGGGGAATGTTGGAAGCGGGATAGAAATAAATGTCAGAAAGAGTAAACAAAGAGAAAGAACATTTTTTATTAACTGTTGAGAACATCTGATAGGCAATGAACTACTGAATTAATACAAAACTGAGATAGAAAGTCAAACCACATTATAAGAAATTATGTTTTTGTTTTTCAGTTATATTCTACACTTTGAGGATTTCTGCTGGTGTGTATATATGTGCTGAAGATGGCAGAGTAAGAAGACACCACTTTCTTCTGGAATCTGCTTGTTTTCTGTGCTCCTAACAGGAGGAAAAAGAATCTGTTTAATATAATAATTTTCCCTGTAAGTTGTCAGGCAATGTGTAAATAAGTCTCTTGCTTTATTATTTTTACATACAACCATGCTTGAAATGTTTTTATCTAAAATACCCTATAATTTCTAACTCTGGAACAGCTTCACAGATAGGAGCCATACTACAGTTGAGGATTGTGAGTTATTACTGAAAGTTATTTTCTTCCTCTGAATCTGCGGATCATCAGTTCAATGAAGCAAGCCTGACATAACCTGGAGCATCAGATCTTGCCAGTATTTAATGTAAACAGTATGGAAAGACATGAGTATTAAGTATAGTGGTCGCTAGCAGGAAAATAAAGGAATTGCAATGTTTTTGGTACAACTAATTGTCATTCTCCTAATTTTTGTTTTTCCCAGCTTATACTATAATAATATTATAAGAGATTGAATGGTTAAGCTGTAGTCTTGGATTCCAGTTATATGTGTGCTGTCCCCTTCATGTCTTCACATAGCTAGTTTTAGCTATTTTCTAGCAATCACTGCACTAAGTACTGTGGTATTCCGAGATTCCTCAGTTAAAATGTTTTCAGCTGACCCCTGCATGTCTGCCTTTATGAGTACAAAGTGAAAAGATCTTTTTTAAAGAAAGACTGCCGTTGTTTATCTTCCATACTGGAAGCAGATCCTGCGGTTCTGAAAAGCGCTGCTGTGATCCTTTGTTCTTCTGTAAAATGGGAAAATGTCTTCCCCAGGTCTCTGGGGATTTGCTGCTCCTCTGTGCCCCAGAGGGATACATTTTCATTTATGGAAATGTTCATAATTAGCCTATGTGCTTATTGCCATCTGTGCTTTTTTAATTCTAAATTTGATAGAACTAGATGTGCTACAGTTAAACTTCCGACTTTGTCTTTGTAGTGAAGATTCATTGATGGCTGTCCCTTTACTCTGCCACTGAACCCTTGGAAAAGGTTGGTATGTATGTGATTCCTTGGCCTTCAGCACAGGACCAGATTTCCCTTTCATGGTTTGCAGCTCAGCATTTCCCGTTTGACACATCAAAGCCTCTGCATCTCTGTGGCCCAGCTGATCGGGTTTGCCCGTGGCCTGTTCCGAAGCCTTCAACCGTTCAAAAGGCGGGCAGGGCAGGGCAGGCCGCCCCGTAGTCTGGCTCATGTACCCCAGTGTTCGGCACGCTGTCCCATTCAGAGGCCTCTAACCCCGCGCCGGCAGCGGGCAGGGGCGGCCAGTGACTGCGGCTGCCGCCCCCCGGGCGCGTTGCGGGCCGCGCATGCTCCGCCGGCGCAGCCCTCCCCCGTCTCCTCCCCCGGCCAGGCGGGCTGCGGGGCGGCCTCCACCATTTCCGCGGGCGCGGGGCGAGGGAGAGAGCGGGGCCGAGTTCTGCCGGAGCGGCTCCTGCGGCTTCAGCACCGCGGCGCTGGACAGCGCCCGGCGGGCAGCGGCTCCGCGGCGCTGAGCGGCGGCCGGGGCAGGGCGGTGCGGTGCGGTGCGGTGCGGAGCGATGCGGGAGGCGGGCGGGACCCCAGCCGGGCTGGCCCCGGGGCTGGGCGGCTGCAGGATGCTCCTCAAGCTGGCGGTCACGCTGCAGGTGCTGTCGCTGTTGGCAAGCCGGGCGCACGGCTTCCCGAAGCCCGCGGGCAGAGGTAAGCCTCTTCGCGAGCCCGTTGTCTCCGAGATGAGGAAAGTTTTGCGGGGTGTCGGTGGAGGAAAGCAAAAACTTTCCCCTCGCTTGGCTAAAAGCGGTTAGATCCTAAGGAATATCATTCGCGGCGCAAAACAGTGAGTCGCTGGAGTTGCCGTGTGATACCGAAGTGGAGAGAGAGGTGGTGGCACAGGGAGTTGTGGCGCTCTGCTCGCGGCGGTGCTCCCGGCCGCGCTGCAGCGGTGCCCAGCTCTCGCTCGCCGTTTCTCCCGGCACTCTGGATTATCAGATTTCCAAGGTCTTGCTTGTGCCAATCCGATTATTGCTATTTTAGTCAGTCTCTTGCTGCATTCCTCCCCCAATTTCCTTATGAGTTTTCTCATCAGAAAGGGGTTACTGGGTTTCTGTTACCTCATTTTCAGAACCTCTCCCTCTGCCCCAGTCAATCATGCTTTGTTTAAATGTTTGACTTTTTTTATTCTTGCTCTCCAAGGCATTTTTATGAGAACTTGCAGTTAGCATCATTTTTAAGAAACCAGGTTTTATGTGAGAAAAGTAGAAATTAAGAAAAAATGTGCCGCCTCCTCAGATTCATGTGCATCATGTAACTGAATACACTTGTTTATTCTAGATAAAGCTATACACAACAGGCAATTAAGTGTAGAAAGACCTTTGGAGGAACAGGTACGTAATATAAAAAATATTCTACATGTTTTCTGTTGTTTGTGTTCTCATAACCTTTTCAGCACTCAGATGAAATATGCATGAATATCCTGCTGGCTTAGCAAATGGCAAGCAAGTAGATTGATCAGTAAATACTGCTGTATTTTAGGTACAAAATAGATCTTCATTAATTTTTAAGAAATTATATATTTTTGCTGTTCATCTTCCCCAAAGCAGGTCTTCAGCTCCGACAGCTCACATGTGAGGAACTCCCTTGTGTTCAAATCCTAGGGGAGTACACTCAGAGCTTGGGTTAAAGATGGAAGACATAACTGGTATTTACCCTAAAGTTGAAAGTCTATGCAGTCTCTTGCATTATCTGATTCTAGTCAGAGGCTGTGTTGGTACTGTCAATAAATGCCAAGAGCTTAAACGTGTACAGTGCATTAAGCCAAATTCATACTAAGAATGAAGATGAGGCGTTAAGGCTTTGGCTGCTATTGATAAAGTAAGATTTCGTACATTTTAGTCTATTTACTCCTTCTGCCTCTGTTTTTTAAATTATTTTTGTTTTATTTTTTGTATATCAGATTGCTGAAGCTGAGGCAGACAAGAATAGGAAGATAGCTCCCACAGGTAAAACATCTCTCCATCTTTTGTTATTTTTCATAATGCTATTCAAAGAGGTATAAGATTCCATGTTGTATGTATTTTCCAGAAAATAAGCCAGAGTTCAGGAATTATTCCTTTGTTGATGACTTGAACCTGCTAAAGTCAGTAGCAGAAAGAGAGAGGAATGAAAAAGAGAGGGAGTCAATTAGAAGCTCTTTGTATGAACAGCAATTGGCCATTGATGATGCAGACTCCACCAAGAACCGCAGGCTCGTGGATGACTATGACTCTACTAAAAGTGGGCTGGATTATAAATTCCAAGGTATTCTGTAAAAATCTTTAAGTAACTTTTAGGTTAGACTTCTCCTGCAAACTAATTACAGTCACAGATATTGTGTTCATCGCTGACCATGAGCTCTATTCATTGCAGCAGTGAAATTTCAGTTGTTTCCAGTTGTAGAAGCTTGTCACATTGCAGTTCGGTTTTGAAACATAATACAAAAGAATTGCTACTGTTGATTATTACAGTCTTCTTCTGTGGAGGAAAATCCAACTGTAATTTGCATTAAGTTTTTTAGAGCTTTAGACCTGATGGGGAAAAAAAATGGAACATATTTTTAAATGTAAATTTAATTATTCTGGTTTGAAAGGGAAAAGCACTTTTATATAGAGCTAAATTGTATACATTTGTTACAAATGTTAAGTCTGTTAAATGATTCTCCTCATCGTATAGCTAAAAGCAGTTACTGAAGGCCAAAGAAATGTGCCTTTACTATAGGAGTAGATAATTGACTTGTAGTTTAAGTGAGTCCTCTGAGAGTTGGGAGAAGCATTTAGTTCGAGGTATTTTTAATTATATCAAGGTGTGCTAATCACGGATCAAAGCTTACTCATCACATTCACTTTCTCAGTGGTCATGACGATATTATTTCCCATAAGTAATGATTAAATAATTAAAACTTAATTTGCTGAAATCCAAATAAGACTGTAATATGCTGCTTATTCTGCATATTATTTGATATGGTATCATTATTCTCTCATTCTTACCAATTTTCTTACAGTTTGTTCCTGACATTTTTCTGTGCTCTTTCAAAAGAGCCAGTCTTAAAGATACTTTTCAGCTGTAGTAAATGGACCTGAACAACACTTCTTTGATACTGATGTAATGCATTGCAAAGTGTGTAGCAAAGAGTATTCCTAATGTGTTTTAATGAGCATGGCTTTGTTCTGAAGAAGAAAAAAAATACAGGCAAACATTTTTGCAAGAAGTCTAATCCAAATGAGTCAGGACAGTTAGCACACAGTTAAACTGCAATCCTTTTAGATGATCCAGATGGCCTTCATCAATTAGATGGCACTCCCTTGACTGCTGAAGACATTGTTCAGAAAATTGCTACAAGGATCTATGAGGAAAACGATAGAGGAGTGTTCGACAAGATCGTTACCAAACTTCTGAATCTGGGGCTAGTAAGTGTCTTGTTCATATTTCATGTAGCTCTCTTGTGGGATGCTTTAGTGCTCTTTTAAAAAACAGTTGGCACAAACTCTGTGTCCATTGAACTTGAGAGAAAATTAATGGGATTCAGACTCAAGGCAAGCTCTTTGACTATTCGGGCACATCAGTTTATGTCTGCAACAGCACTGCTGTTCTTGGGTTGGCTTTGCAACACAATATGCCAAACTGCAGAATGTTTCTGATGAGGATAAAACGCCAGTTCTACTCCTCTCATATCTGCCCTCATTTTTCCTTATAATATCTCTTCTCATTATTTTCTAATACTTTTGGATATTTATGGAGAAAGGTCTGAGCTCATTCCTGCCCACCTACTAATTATTTCAATCAGTGGACATATGATCGTGCTGATTAGCTGAGGGTACATTTCTCACTGTTGCTGATTTGTACCGAGGCTAACTTTGACTTTAATTTCTGGATGTCTCAATGGTTTTAGCCACTGCAATATGGAATCCTTATATTTTAATTGACTAGCCTTATATTTTCTGCACATGATTTTGTGATCAGCAATTACTGATTATTGATTACAAAGGAAGGTGTGTAGGGACAGCTACATTGAAGTGTTGTCTTTCAAGTGACAGCTGTTACAAAGCACAGAAGAAGAACATTTTGAAGATGACCTAGAAAGCTATTTGCTTTTTCCCTTTCTCTATTACCATATTCTGTTGTTGTTATACAAAGATACATACTCAGTTGCAGAACTACATATGTATATACTATGGTGTACTAAACAGTATACTTCAAGCTGGACTCCATTGCTTTAACTCCTGTGGGGTTACGTTTTCCTCTTGGAGGCCATATGTGTAGGTAAGAGTTTGTATGTATGCACGTATATTTGATATGTGTTTGTATATGTATACATACATATACACACATATATATATAGGCATATGTCCATATCTTTATATATATATATATATGTATGTGTATACACGTGTACTACGGAGAAGTTATTACAACTAACTTGGCTATGCTCAGCTTTGAAGCAAACAGATTAGAAGCAACTTGTTTTAAAAGCTCAGGTTTCATATTGACCTTAATTCTAAGAAAACCACAATGCTCTGTAAGTGCTCTGCACAAATGTTTTAACAGATCACGGAGAGTCAGGCCTATACTCTGGAAGATGAAGTGGCAGAGGTTTTACAACAGCTAATTGCAAATGAAGCAAAGGATCGTGAGAAGGAGCCTGAAGATTTTGATTACCCTCCAAGCAGAGCAGACAGTGATTCAAAGGAAAAGCAACAGGAAAAAGTGGTAATTACTTAGCTAATAATTTGGACTCACTCACCAAACAATACAAATAGTCCTGCAGACTGCTTTGCTTTAGCTGATAAATTGCTCAGTGTTCAGAAAGAAATGCCGTGAGACCTAGAAACAAATAGCGAATTACATTGAATTTTAAAGCCAGATCCCAAATTGAAATAAGTTTGAGAAAAAGTCTCATTTTCACTTAGAACAGGTAGACAGGAAAACGTAGGTATAAGATTATGATGCTATTCTTTGCTCTATTAACTCTATCATTAAAAGCAATGTGCTTACAGATTTATTTATTTTTATGTCTGTTGTGGAGACATCAAGCAAATCTGATCAGGATAGTTTCATCAATGGGGAAGTTGATGACACCCTGGATAACACATGGTCATCATCTAATATCTTGGAAAGGAGAAATGAGCTGCCTTCTGAAGATGATTTTGAAGACCTCCAGTACTTTCCAAACTTTTACGCACTATTAAAAAGTCTTAACTCAGGTGAGTTTGTCATGTGTTTACGGTCATATCTGGGGAAAAACTAGGAAATCGAGTGCAGTGGAAATGCTAAGTCATGGCCTGAAATAGTGATTGAGCTCCTGGTGGGAAAGCAGATCCAACCCAGAGGAGCTCAGGTGTATGCAATTCAATGCACCTGAATGACTGGAAGGGGTGGAGCCAGGATCCACCCCTTCCCAGACCTCATTTAAGAGTTGGCAGTGGGAGTAAGAACCTCTCTTGCTGGAGATCCCTGCCTGCCTAGGGCCTTCCTAAGGTAAGTAGCTCTTTTCCTTCATTTCTGCATCTGTGGCAGCTGTATTTGGGCTTGTTCTTATCTCTGTAGCCAAAGACTTTGTCAACCTGCTATTATCATCCCATTATTGCATTACACTGAGGTTCTCTGTTTTATCCTACACTTCTCCCCTGTATTACCCACAGCTCCCCTAGTTGCAAGAGACTACTTTAGTTAAAAATGTTCTCTAAGTTACATAGCAGAAACTCATTTTGTTTGTATGGCAAAACACTGGGAGAAATGGTACTCAGAACTGCATGATGGGATACCTGTGTATTCCATCCTGTCTTGAGACATGTGATTCAGGAATCCTAAACTCTTTCAATTCTTGTAATGGCATGATGAAAAACTGGAAAACTGTTTTCTCCTGAGATCTTTCCTGGAATGTCCTTGTTTTCTATGACAACAGAAATACAAGCAAGTCAGAGTAGAATTCTCACAGTCATGCTACCAGTAAATGAGTCTGGGCCTCCCAGCCTTTTCACAAACCACAGGTTTGCTGTTTATTGCAATGAAAGCTCTGCATGTCTCTTCCTATTCCGGTGCTAGGCATTATTGCCTTCCAATTAGTGCAGGCAGGATTGTGGCACCCTGCCACAGTCCCTTTGTCAGCATGCTCCACCACACACCAACTCTTATGCTCTTAGCCAGCATACCTTCAGCACAGTCAACAGCAATTTATTCTGTGGATCCCTTGTCCTGCAGGAGCCTTAGTCTTTCCTGAGGCTGTCTCTATAAACAGTTGAATGGAGAAGTAGAATGAAAAACCCGTAGGCATATTTTGCTGAAATCCAGTCTAGAAACCTCATATTCTTCTTGTTGTTCTTTTCATTTTCCCTTAGTAGTTTTGCATGCTATTCCTTCCCCTTTTTCTATCCGCAAAGCAGATAGACATGTTGAGTTTAAGAGGTTACCAAGCAAACAGAATTGGGTTCCACTGACTGCACATCTCTGCCTTGTCTCCTGCTTTATCCTATTCACCTGCCAACTTTTAACAAGCTGGAGGTGAGGAGATTTAATTGCATCCTATATATGTGTGTTAAATTGCAGAGAGCAGTACAAAAACCTGTTCAGTAGCTCTCCAAAGGGATTGGTCCTCTGCCAAGTCTGAGAGTATGTTTCTGACTGTCCCTGTCTAATGAAGCACCTCACTCTGTTGGATCCTTCAGTGACAACCTGAGATGCAGAGGAAGCTTGTGTAATGATGTGGTGGGAGAGTGTTATGGTGCTAATGCAGAAATGGCATTAATATTGCTTAGCAGATAGATGCAGTAGAAAAAGAAAGCTAAGAATCAATGATCATGAGGATAGTCAGAAATGGTTTGTTCAATAAACATCAATTTTTATCATGAAAACCATTGTTTATACCCTGTTCTGAAGTCACAATCTTCCCAACCGTGTGATATTACCTGTTTTCCCAGTACCTCAGTCATGATCTTCTGTACTGTCATTTGAGATGTTTCCTAGCGAACCAAAAGGCCTCTGAACTATTTGTGATATGGAGCCAGACCTGTCTACTAAGTAGTTCTGTGCTTTTATCTGCCCACTGACCTGCTTTTTGAACTACTTCTGCTTTATCCCCTTATGCAGAGACAGAGACAAAAGAGAAAGAGACCTTAATAACCATCATGAAAACCCTGATTGATTTTGTGAAGATGATGGTTAAATATGGAACGATCACACCAGAAGAAGGAGTTTCCTATCTGGGTGAGAGTACATACTTTTTGCAGCAGCATTATTAGTGCTATGTTCTTACTCTACCAACAATAATTATATTGTCACCTTCCTTGCTCTTATGAGTATTGTTTAAGACTTATTCATTCAAAATGTTAAATCTCTACTTATAAATGATTGACCAGGATGTACCAAGTAAAACTCCCTCCATGCATGTAAAGCATCTTGGCACAGGAGGAGCTTTTGAAGCTCTTTCCTGGATCTGATAGGGTCTGTGGTTAAGCAGACCTTACGAAATTGTTATAATTTCCTAAAGAGAGATTTTGGAATAGCCTGGTTTTGTTTTTCATTATTTTGTTTTGTTTTCTCACCAAAATCTTTCTGGCTTCTACAAACTCTTATAGCCTTTCTAGTTGAAGAAGCAGAGCTACAGAAGAAGGGCACATCTGCATAAGCTCTGTACAACCCTTTTATTTTTCTAAAGTGTTCCTGTTCTGGGTTATCCTGATAAATTTTTGTTTACATCAAGGTAATTTCAAAGCTTAATAAATCAGCCTGTCACAGTGGTAGGACCGGCAATGATCTTTCATGACTTCTGTAGGCTTGTTTCATATGGATGGTTGCGGATGCAGGATTGATTGATGCTACTCTAACTGTACGGATTGATTAGCAATTACTTGGCTGCAACGTATCCAGTGATTCATGATTCGTGTTCAGTGCATGGCTGTACTTCCCCTCTAAAGAATTCAAGTTTGTCTTTTTTTTTTTTTTGAGAAGTCCTTGAATTTTGGAAGTTTTGGACATTTTATTCTACAGTCCATCTCTTTATTTCTCTGCCTGCCTATATGCTTAAGGAAAGTTGCACGTAATTAAATGCTTGATTACAAGTGATGTCAATCTACAAAGGAAGACAAAATAACTTGAGTAGATATTGTTCTCACTGATAGTGCTGTGTCAAACTTTAATAGGCTAAAATCATTCCTGATGTAACAGGATAATGGAAATATGCCAGGGAAGCATTTTTGCCTGCTGAAATTCAGGATATTTATTCACTTTAGCTTTGCTCTGGGTAGATAAATACTGTAACTGTGGAATCAAATTGCTGTAATGCCATAACACAGAAGGTGAGGATTAGTTTAAGAATTTGAGAGATCTGATTTAGTCTGGATTTAAAGCAAGACTATCATGGCTTGCAAATTAGTGATTTAAGGAGAGGTGGATTTTGTACTCCATCAAAGCAACTTACTGTAGTGGAAGAAGCTTTCTCATAGGTCTCAAGTTGCTTCTGTGGTATTCTTTTTTTTTTTTTAGGCTTGCTGTTGAGAGATGACTTTCAATAAATGAAGGTCGGTTTCAGTTAATATTCTCAAATATTCATGAGAAGAAAGAACATAAGGAATTCAGCTTCTTGCAGCACCTATAAGCATTTCAGCAGCTTTATTACCCTTATTTATCTAAAATTCACAATAAAATACACCTAGTAGTACTTGTGTGTGTGCTGTGTTGCTCAGTGCAGTCTAGGTTATGGGACTGATGCACTGCTATGTTCATCTGCAGCAGATGAAGGAATTAGTGTGAATATCTGACAGGGAGAATAAACAATTACCAAAAATTGGTAATTTTAATTGCTCCTTCAGTCTGGAATTAGTTAGCAGATCCCACGTTACTTGGCAGAAAATAACTACTGTTTCTGGGCAAATGTAATTATATTCTTTCTCTGTTACATTACAGTGGGAAACTGCATAAATTACTTTTCCTCTCTCTATGGGTGAAGCCATGCATAAGCTCAGTCCCGGAATTATATCTTCAAAATAATAAATCATTTACTGAATCAAGTCACAGGCTTCTGTGCCTTTTACACAAGAACAGTGGATTTGAATGCATATACCAGTAACAGCTGGCTTGGGATTTGGGAACCACAGCATTATGTCATCATTGTATTGTACTCTGTGGGGAAAATATCTTGCTGCTGCAGTGAATGATGTTATTAGGTTTAGCTTTAAGTTACAAAGGATCTAGCTGCAATGTGGTGCACAAGAAAAACATGCAAGCACTCATACAAATGCAAGGGAAAGGAAGCTGATGTTTTAATACACACATTCAGTGTCATGTAATACATATTTAAAAGCTTTCTAATATACCCTGTAACACAAAACCCAGAAAGCAGAAACCAATGTATTAATATATATGAAATGAGAAAAAGTACGACCTGTCTTTTACAGCATGTATTCAGAAAGTATAGCTCTGGGAGCATTAAAGAGGCTGTAACAAACAGACAAACTGTACCTTCAGCCAAACTGCATCACATTTGATAACTGCCCTGCTGATGGCATAATGCTGCTATATTCTGTCACTTTCTTAACTTTGGGTGATGTATTTTGATATACTGGGAGAAAAGTACATGGAATGAAAGCCCTGTGATACGTTTTCAGACTATTCAGAGGGTTTCATAAATCTTTCTAGAAAGCCTATCTGTCCTCTGAAGATTGAAATCTGCTTCACAGTCTTTTTGCATTAATAAGAATGGACAAACACTTGGTACAGCAGTCATAAGGTCATATGACATGGGGTCACAGTTACACCGGTAGCTTGTAAATTACATCCAATGGTGGTATCAATTTATCCATGTTTGGGCTGCTTCTCAGCATCTAGAAAATGCTGCCCAAGCAGCTGAATCCTTCTAGTTTGCCCCAGCCTGCTGGATGGACGGGATATTGCTGCACAGGTTGAGAGGATGTCAGTTACTGAAACAATGACTGCTGTTGGCAAGGGTGCAGTGAGTGAGTGGACTGAAAGAGCTGGAATCTCTCCTCATAATGACCAGCAGAAAGCAGCAAGAAGCTCTCAGGGAAGTCAACTGATATAGCATGAATTATTTCACTATTTATGGTGTTCACGTTGTTACTTTTGCATAAATGGCTGATGCTGAATTTCCCATACAGAACTGAGAAGGTCTATGTCCTTCATGGTGCTGAGTGCATTGAGGGAAAAGAGAATGCTGTTCAAGCCAATAGGAAAACTCACTTTGATTTCAATAGAGCAGAGTAAGAAATGCACTGCAAGCATACTTACACTGTTAGAATATTAGTTTGTGAATAATATGGCACTTTCCTTTGTTTTTGTACTGTGCTAGTGTCATGGTGGAGCTTCACTCCTAGCTTTCCTACCAGAATTATCACAGGCCAGATAAGTGTTAAGGAGACCCTCCATCTATACTGCAGAGAGAAGTGGAACTTTGTGTGTGCTAAGAGTTTTCCTTCACTCCAGGCTGTCTTTTGGCCAATTTTAAAAATTAAGGCGTATCAGTCCACTGCCCTCCTAGTAAAAGCTCCATTTATACTAAATGCATCAAGCAAACTAGTTTTGTGCACTGATGTTAATAATGTTGTTGTCAGCTTTGAAACAGAAACAAATGGTCTCTGCCAGTTTGTTCAGATACATTTGTAAATCATCTCCCACTAATAAGACCAAAATAGTGAGTGAATTTTAGAACTATTTTAGGAAATATTAGACACTGGTAAACCAAAACAAAAATAGATCTTTCAGACATGACAGACAGATTTTTAAGAGGCACCAGTGGATATGTATGAATTCTTTTTACACAGTGCAATGGTTATATTGTGCTGCTGTACACTGCTTACAAGAGTAGGCTTGCTGCAAATTTATCCACTGCCACCCCATTCCAAATGGAAGTTGTGTTACCCAATGAACTGTTACCCTAGAAATGTAAATCAGCTGTGTGCACATTTTATTCTTGTGCGGAGCTCTCGTTTATTTACTAGTGCATGTAGCACAAACTGTTGCCCTTGGTACTTTTTTATCTCACAGATATGTAGAGGTTTCACCTTGGTACTGTATGTAATGAATATTTTATTGCATCTTATGATTGATGTTGGCTGTTTTGGGTTGGATTTTTTTCCAGTTTCTAAATCAAAGTCTCTATCATCTACAACTGAAAAATAATTTTCTTCCTGCAATAAGTTTAAGCATTCTGGAGACTTGCTGTCTCTGAGGGGGATCCCACTTCTCACCTCCTTGTAGAGAGTTTAGCTTAGTGTAGCCACATGGACCACAATAAACTGGTTTGGGAACAAAATCTCCTTTAATTAGGAGGGAAATGGAAAGATTGCCACAGCTCATTAGTATGCAGTGTTTGAGTCACAGCCACCTCCTTCCCTAGACCAAAGCCATCTCTTGTCTGCCTCCCCTGAGCTCTGACTCACTGTCAGGAGCCACTCTCTCCCCCGCCACTGAGTAGGAGATTGTGTTGGTTAGAAATGGACATGGACAGATGTCTCTGTTTACCTCTTCTACCTTCTTGTCATTTGTTTTCCATGGGCAATTGAAAAGAAGAGTATGAAGAAGAGGACGCACTAGTGCCAGAGAGAAGGTTCGGTGGTGAGCTGTTGCCTGGGTACACATGCACTCATTAGTTTGTTCCTTTTTTAAAGATACTGTTGGGATATTGTTCTATAGGCATGCTCCCTTTCAGCCAGGCTGAGGCTGTGTGACTAAATTCTAAGGGAAGTAGAAGAGGCAGACAGTCCCCATGTCGATTTAACATGCCCCTGCCTCTCTGTGCTGAGGCATGTGGAATAGCTGTTCTGTCTCACATTCATGCCTGGTACCCTTCACAGCTCTACCTCTGAGCAAGGCAGAGCTCCTCAGTTTCCCCTGTGTAGAGCAGTGCACAGCAGACACGTTCTGGCCTTTTCCTGGGAGACGGGAGTATTCATTTCAATACTGTGACTAATCCCTGAAGTTCTCATCAGCACAGATGCTCCAGGCCGAAGGTCTGATCCTGATATTTGGTTAGTTGGGCAAGATCAGGCACTGAGCCAAGAGTATGAGGCAAAGAGTAGATCTGTGGCATCATCCTTCCCCTACTCAGTCTCCAAAAGCAAATGCTTCCTGATACAGCATGTGTGATTTTTTGAAAGGGGTGAGAGAAGGCGTGGCTAGTCCAGTGCCAGAGGTTGCACATGATACATGGACAGTGTCGGGTGGAATTCCTGTTCTTTCCTTCAATTTGACCTGGAAAATGAAGTGCAGGGATCCATCCATGCATAATCATGCTTTCTTCCTTTTTTTGTGATATCCTTTTTCTCGGAGACCTTTGTTCATACTGTAGGCTTTCTTTATAAGCATTTAAATCTCTAGTTTGTTGTCTTTATCTGAATTTCCCTTTGGTGATTTTCCTTGCTCAGTATTACTTTATCATATGACTGACACACACAACTACCAGTGGGAGTCATTTAATTTCAGGCAGCTTTCTTTTCTCTATTTATTTTGTTTCCGATGGACTTAAGTGACAGATTGCAGTACACTGTACTGATCCTAGAAAAATCAAGGACTCTCACATCTGAGAAACAGAAATCAGGAGCACCTCAAATGAAGGCAGTGGGCCAAATACTAAGCAGCAGCAGTGATAATGTAAAGTATATGTGTATAGTTGAACCCAAGATGAATCTATATGGAGGTGAGATGAAAGAATGTGGAAAGAGTGTGCGAAGGTCTCTGGTAAGACTGGAATCTAGCAAGTGTGTTGACCACAGACACCATTCCAGCTGTAAAGCTTTTCTTTCTGTAGCTTCATGCTATGCCTCATCCGTATCTATCCTGTGCTACTGCTGCATTTGCACAAAAACATGAATGATTTTCTGGCCCGTTTTGGTCGTCTCCTGTTTTCCTTCATTCAGACTGCATAGGAAAAAAAGGACATCTGTGATATGCAAAGTCTGCTAACCTCAGAGTTATCAATAAGTGGGACCACTACTCACTACAGTAAGTTATTATGGGCATCATTTAAGTGAGGCAACATGTATGATAGCATATTCTTTCCAAAATCCATAGGATCTAAATTTTCTCAGCTACTTTTTTGAGGGATATTCAGTAGTTTTAATATTACTGATTTTCTTTTATCCTACCGCATTGCATGACTATCAAATCACGTGTAGAAGTCTGCAAACCAAAAAGAATATATTATGGTTCATTTCTTTCCTTAATATCCACACTTTAAATCTGCGGATATTTTGCTTCTTTTGTTTCCCTTCACTGTCTCCTCTGTTCTTCCCAGCTTTGTTAGAAATCACTGTTTCCTGGTGATGTCTATTGATAAATAAGTACATCACCCATTTTCTAAAGAAAGGAGAGTGAAGCTTTATTTTCTTATTGTATTTAATATCTACATTTTAAAAATTACTTTCTGCATTTACTCTCTCTCTCAGCTGAGCACTGAGATCTTAAGTTATGATTTGAGATGATTATATGTGTGTAGGGTGAACTCTCAAAATTAAACTCCAGCCCACTCCTGCAATGCAGATATCTGTGTCACAAGCTGTAGTCACAAACCGTGTTGTTCACAAAGTGTATGACATCAAAGCATTTAAAGTGGATGCACAGGTCTTGTGGCAATCTCAGATGGGGAAAGGATTAAGGAAGGACTGTGCCACAGAGCTCTAGGAGACCTGAAGTAGCGCAAAGGAAATGCCTCTAGAATCCTGAAGAGATAAATCTGAAAAATAGTCTGTGAAGTAGGGAAATAAATGAGGACAATTAAGAAGACTTGGCCAGAGCTTTGTTTACCTCAAAACATCCCTATCTATTTTGTTTTATTGTTTAAATTGCCTTTCATCTGATTGTCAAGTGATACTGCTGCTGTTTTATTTCAAATCGCTCCAACCATCTTCCTGTAACCCATTTACAAGTGATGCTGCTACCTAGGGATTGTCATCTGACATGTTGTTCCTCATGGCATCACTGGACTTAAGGCACACCTTTGTGACAAATCAGTCAAACGGAAGGATTCAAAGAGAAAATGCCATATCTTGACATGTGACACATGAAGCTGGAAAGGAACAGGAGGTTTGCAAGGCAAATTTGTAAGGTTTGAAATATGAATGTCTTTCTCTTTCTGTGCTTCTTAGCAATTCTGTAAGGAGCCATCATGGCATTTGAAAATATACTAATCAAATGAACTGTGGACCTCATCCAGTACAGCAGCACCCCACTTTTCTGACTAGCAATGAGAAGGATTAAGATAGGAGATGACTGAAGGTTGGATTGCTTTCTGCTATATTAGTGGAAATCCACTGGATATTGACAGTACCCACACTCACATATGGTAAAAGGGGAATTTGGCCCCAGAATTAAGCTGGTATGCTATTCCCCATGGAACAGTCACAAGCAGACACTGGTATCCTGAGTTTTGTCACTGCTGAAAAAAGGCCTTGCAGACTCTCTAGGATCACCTACTGCAGGAGACAGAATTGATGCCTGAAATATGTGCATCTCATATAAGCAGTCATCAGCACAGAGCTTTCCATCTGAAGCTGCTGTAGTGTGTGAACTCATTAAGTAAACTCATTTTGTAGCTATCGTTAAGATTGATCGCGGGTTCCATGGCCATCCTTTTTGGCCCCTGAATAAATACAGCCTTTTAGCAGGCCTTTCTGTGGAAGTTTAATGACATGAAATCTTAGCATCAGTCAGTTTGACAAGGATAGAATGTGAAACTGCCTCCTGGGCACAAGAAAATTATGCAGATAAAAAGTCTCTGCCGGAAAATTACCGGTAGTCCAGGAAACACCATGAATCTGTCTGTAGAGAGGAGTCTGTGTCAGAGTTCCATTACCGATTCCATTAAATACTCAAATGGTAATACTCAGAAACTAGTACATCAATTTCTGTCTCTCTAATGAGGAAAAAAGTCATTTAATTTGTAATATTTTTTTTTTTTTTTTTACAAAATATCTTTTTCCACAGGTTTGAAGGCTGTTACGGCAGTACATTCTCCCAGAGTGAAGTTAAGCATTCTGCTTTTATGTGATCCAGTTTTTTTTGGATCCCCCACTTGAAAACCTTCAGCACAGAGTTTCCAAAGTGATGGGTATTTGCATTTCCAGATTCAGCCAAAGGGTTCTGTCGGCATGCGGTGCCTGCAGAAACTGGGCCTCAGCTGCCTCACAGTGCCTCCCCAAAATAGGAGCCCTCGTGAAAAATGGATGCTTGAGTGAGTCACTTGAGATCAAAGCAGCAGGCAGAAAAGGAGGTGAGGCAGAAACCAGATCTGACTGCTGCTGTCTGGTTCCAGTGATGAGATGATCTGCTCCTCGGAAAGCCAGCCTCCACAGCCGTGACCTATTTACTGACGTAGTTTGCTTCCATTAGCTCCATCATTATTGTTCTGTTGTTTTAATTAATGCCATCTCAAATAAGTGGCTGGCTCTGTAGAAAGGTCATTACCTTTCTGAACTTTTACTCTGTAAAAATTACGTTGCTAAGGAGATGATACTGGGAAAGTAATCAATCAGTTCTTGTTAGGCCTCCAGATGCTGCATTCGGTTGCTTAGCTGCTGGCCAGGCACATCTTGGCTCAGAAGGTGACTCACACCATTAGTGAAACTCAGAGCAAACATTGTTCAGCCATGGCCTAGACCCATATAAGACAAGCACTAACATGTTTTGCAGCAATACCAGCTGTAAGAGACATTAACTCTAAAGGGGGAAAAATAGCAATACATCCTCTTCAAGAACAATTGGGATTCTCTGGGAAAATTTTCTTAATTATATATGTAGATCTCCATAAACATGAACAGGCTTACAGAGAGAGCGCTGTTACACAGGAAATACAGCTGCTTGTGAGATCTTGAGATTGAGGTTGATGTGCTAGTAGGACAGCTTCAATATTTCTCCTATAAAATGTAGTCCTCATTAAAGGCTGTTCGTATAAACTTGTCCGTAACTTTACTGTTGACATGAAACTTTGAAAATATAATATTTTTGTTATCATATTCAGTCTGGATTTAGTAACAAAGCTTGGACAATTAGTGCTGTATTACACTTCACACACAGATGTAGCTGTTCGATGGATGTGACTGGAATGCAATGCATATTGCCATCTTACTGTACTTGACAAGGTAGTCCTGTATATTAGCACTCATACATTGAACTAAAGCAAAATTGTTAGCCAGGTCAAAAGGCATAGGGGAACTGTAGAATTTCTGGTGGGTCTGTAATCAAATGAATCCCATTCCCTTCAGAAGTACCTCTTGGATGTGGATACCACCGTCTAGCAATATAACAAAACAATTGTTTTGTTATATTTTGAAACTATCATTATGCAGATGTTTAAAGACATGTAAGTGGGTTATAAATCCTTCTTGTAGCAGAGCCTGGCTGTGTCTTTAGTTGTGGAAGGTGGTTTTTTCTGCTAATACAGGCTTACTGCATCAGCATCCAAATGTCCCCAGAGCAGTCACAGAACATGACAGACATTCATGAATCAATGTGCTTACATGTGTGCCATTTTAAACATTTGAATACTCCTTCATATTTTAACATCTACTTTTAAGCCCAATTTACTAGATTTTGCCTGATTTAATAGATTTTGCTGGATTAAAGCATAAAATTAGTGACACTTATGTGTTTGCATGAATTAGTGGAGAATAATGCATTCACTTGGATTTAGAAAGGGCTTTTAAGTGAATATATTTACATGATGAATACCAGTTAATATTCCGCTTTCATTAAGATGTTTTAATGAAGCACAGTGTTCTTAGCTGTGTAGTCTTATCCTAAAAGCTGTGCTTTTTGCAACAGAGAAATCTTTATATTCCTGCCAGAATATTAGTATGGTACTGATTCAGGTTAAAAAAAATAGAATCTTAAGTTCAGCTGAAAGAAATGTCTACAGTCTTTTCAATAAGCTCTGGATCAAGTGATAAGTGAGGCATCTGTACCACCACTATAAAACTAGCTCATTTTTTCTCTTTATCAACGTGTCTGATCCAGTTTGTAACTCAGCCCAGACCTGCTTAGGGCATAGGACAAGGTGAAAAATCACATTAAAATAACATGGACCAGATTAAAATATTTTTCACATGCACAAAAAAACCCCAATCCAATGCAATGTAGAATTGACAGGTTGCAATTAGGCAGCTTGCCAGCAAAAACTGCTTACATTTCAGTTTTATGTAAATATAATATAGATGATGCAGGCAGACAGGATTATGTTGCTTCTCATCGGATGCCAGGCAGAATTGCCTATGATGAGCTGCCATGAGGAGAACTGTGCTTGCTGGGGAAACAAATCCTTACATTTCAGTGCTGAGCATCTCTCTGATAGAAAAACAGATTTCTAGCTGATGGATAAAAGGTTGGCCCATACAGTCTAAAATATTTACTACCCCTGTAATATCCATTCTGCCACAGTTACCACATCTAATACTGTATACTTCAGCCACTTACATAAAGGGAATGATGACTGAGAAAATATGACCTGTTGTGAGATTATCCATATGGTGGATATTTATTGTGTGTTGTATAAAAAGGACTGTTTCCCATTTTCCCACGTAGGCATGTGATTATTGTATCTGAAAAATACGTTTTGATGAAAAAGTGCTTTTACTTGAGTTCAGCACTAAAGCTAGCATAGAACAATATTTGCTAGTCTTAGGTGATTTTAGGTTTTTAGATTTGTTAACTTTTGGGTGTATATGTGGCCACCACCATCCACTGGGTTTTCAGTTAAATGCTTGACCTCAGGAACTCTGAAAATCAGTTCAGTTTAAGTATTTATTTAATCTAAATATCATTTTAAACCTTTTATTAGAGATGCAGTATGGAAGAATAGGAGAATATTATCCTACCAGGATGAACTACATATTTCATAGCCTTGGTGTGAAACCCTTTCATTGCTTTCACCTGAGTAAATTGTTGACAGATATTGCTATATACATTTTGTGACTGATGTGATTTAAAAAATTATAACTCATATCCACACTTTTACTCAATTTATGCATACAGACAATATTTGGTACTCCTACTGTCGTGATTTAGTATTTTTTCTCACTAAATATTGATCAAGATTTAGTGTCAGCTCTGCATTAATTCACCAGAGAACTGAATGAAGACTGTTCTTACGGAGTTCTACTCACCATTCGCACCGGTGTAGTAGAGAACATAGTATAGTTTCTGTATCGTATCTGATGAAAAGTAACTGGAGTTTGGTTTTGTTTTGCCTTCATTTCTAGAAAACTTAGATACAATGATAGCTGCGCAGACAAAGAAGAAACTTGAGAATCCTTCCACTAAAAGCAAACCAAAGCAACCAGCAGGTACTAATTCTATAATTTTCTCTCCTGAAAATTGCTATTTAATAACACATTGTTTAATCCATTCAATTAAAAACAGGTGAATTACATTAGAAGATAGACTGTTAATTAGAGATGTGGTCTCTCAAGGACCTGTAGCCACAGTGTGGATGTCTAAATGACAAGAAGAGAGGAATTTTTGCTTAATTGTTCACTTTGGGAAGTACATTCACATGAACTCCCTTTTCTTCAATGAAGTCCAAATGTTACTCATACACAAAAACAAGCTATATGAATGCTTTTAAAGTGTCAGGTAAAAAAAATTCTTGGTCAGCTTTGGATCTGGTGAATGACAACTTTTATGCACAAAGAATGTGCCCTTATGAACTACACATTGTTGTATTTTAATTGTCTGTATTCAGCTACTGTTTGTAAGAGCAGACGCAGACCTTCCTGAGTGCTGGGGTAGATTTGATCTTTAGAAACTGATTTGAGACGGTGTCCAATAGGTTTATTCCTCAATCACCAGTCAAAATGTTTTGCTTCCTAGAGATCATACTGACATAATGTAGAAATGCTTTTGGAATGTAGGGTACAAAATTAATCTTATTTTTGTTTCCTTAGACAAGAGTAGTGAAGAAGCAGACAGTACGAAGGAAGAAGCAGCTAAAATGGAGAAGGAATATGAAATCTCAAAGGATTCCACAAAAAATGAAGAACAAAATGCAGCAGGAAACAGCGAAGAGCCCAGAGGTACAAAATAGCCATTGTTTTTGCTACATGTGCCTGAAGAGATTAGAATCTTTTCTTATCTTCGGTATTACTTTTCCATTAAAAATATATTCAGTTTCTGTGGCATCCAGCACAACTCTCAAATACCTACATACGCTTTTTGTCTCTCTCAGCTTGTAGTAGAAATATCATCTTTAGAAGTGATTTGTTTGTAAGCTTATAAAAAAAGAGGCCGTTCATTCTATGTCTGTGTGTGGATGAGGAACTTACTGAGGGGGGGTAAAGTTGGAGAAATTAGTTTGGCAAGTAACAGAGTGTATAGCTTCAGACTCAGCTGTATCTTTTGACAGAGTGGATTCCATAGTCTAGATGGACCTCCAGAGTAAGTTCTTGCTTCTGTACTCAGAAACCTTCATGAGCAATTTATTGACCAGAATTGGAGGGCTTCCTTAAGAAGGGAAGCATAGAGAGGAGACTTGTCAGGTGATGGGTGCTGAACTTGTGAGGGAGGTGTGTATGTTAGGGCAGAAGCCTTTCAGTGGGTTCTTATTGCAAGTACCCAGCATCAGGATCTGTCTTGTAGTTATTTGTTTAAAAACAGACAAACAAAAAAGCAGTGCAACCTGCTTTGAACTGCTCCTTTCATTGTTTGCATGTTTTCACTGCAAGATGTTCAGTGACAAATCACAGTTCTCAAGGCTACAGATTATTGTCCATGTCACATGGTTCCATCCCATGGGCAGTGTAAGCTTACAAATTATTAGCCAGTCACAGATGGTAGAAGACATTTTTCCTGACAGTGGTTATATGAACAGAAGAGAAAAATATCTGAACGTGGCTGTCCAATTTCACAGTGAAGAGAAATTGTCTCAGTACCCATGGGAAGTGATAAATAACATGTTTACCTTGTCTACTGAAAATTTATCTGCAGTTTGGTTTGGGTTATTTTACCTTCAGGAAAAAAAAACATCCAGCCTTTTTAAACGTTGAAATTAGATCAGTATTTGGTTCTTTGTCTCATGCAGTATTCTATGCTCTTTCATAGTGTAACTTACTATAAAGCTAGCTCTGCGCTCTCAGCTCAAATTTTGCAGTCTATCTGGTACTGTACCCACTTACTGATGGAGTAGCTTTCTACAGGCTAATCACACTAGGTTTTTTTCCTGACAAATGTTAGGGCATTACATCAATAAAGCTCCAGCCAAGTTAAGAATTCAAAATCCATTAGCTGGAATATTTCCTTAGGGGCTTTATTAGGTAATCCTGAAACTAATTCTATCGTGTGTGCTTTCTGGTCCAAAAATAGCCATACTTTAAAATTTCGGCTATAAAAAGGACTTATGATCATTTTAATGCTTTTAGTGCTTCCTTTCTCTCAGGAGCTGTAAGTAGCTGTATTTCAGCTTGTCTTTCCAAAACATTCACAATCTTATATCTGTGATATGCTGTGAGTACTGATGAATGAAGATTTCTGATATTTTGTATACAAGCAGACAGTCAGTGCTTTCAGTCTTATTAAATCATCCCCTACTGTCTTAACAGCTTCATTTTTGCTGAACAGTTATGATCAAGAAGATAAAGCTTGCCTACAATTCTCATGCACAGTACCTGGGGATGCTGCCAAAAGTTATGCATAGAGAGAAAAAAAAAAGACCTGATTCTAAGTTTGTGGATGACTAATCTTGTCCAGATAAAACCCCATAGCCGTCTGCGGGAATTCCCACTGACTAAGGTTGACAGGACTCAGCTTTTAAACAGAAACTAAAAATAGGTTTAATCTGCCTTTGCTGTAACCAACTTCGCTCAGTTAAACAGGCTGCATCAATCATTGATGTAAGTGCTTAATTTCTCTTATCCTTTCCTCTAGGAAAAGCTGAGGCATATTTGGAAGCAATCAAGAAGAACATAGAATGGCTAAAAAAGCACAACAAACAAGGTAACAAAGAAGGTATGAAGTAAAATGCACCATGCATATTGCAAAACTTAAATTGTATAACTCAGCACTGTGTTACCATTTAAATAACAGTAATATAAAACTGCATGTCTACTGCAGTGATAATGGGTGACCATATGAGTTAACTTTTACATGACCGGTATTATTTATATCAATAAATGAAAATAGGCAAACTCTTGGGAGCTGTCTCAAACTGCCGTTGCCTTCAAAAAGCGCAGTGACTAAGCTGGAAGTTATTCACGTGCCGCCCAGATAGATACAGCTGTCTACCTGTCACCAGCCAGTAGTACGTTAATTACATCGAGTGTTTCATTTGTTAGGTCAACTTATCTTTTAATTATGATTTTATACAGGAGATAAACATCTGTTTAAATGCCTGGATATGTCTAGAAAAGCTCGGTGCATCTGGCTAGCACTGTGCATGCCATCATAAATAGTGAGTTTTGATTTATAATTGTGAATTAAATAGTTAAAATACAAACCTACATCACTAGCACTGTATTACATTGGATTGCAGCCCAAATCTAAGCTAATGACTTGTATCTCTCACATGCAAAGCTGTGTAGAAGGGGAGCACTGACTGAAGCAGCTGCACAAGGTCTGCTCACCAGCTGCTCCACCATTTGACTCTTCCTTGGAGACATGGCTGTACGAGAGCTGGAGGGAGGAATCTAACAGCAGCAGGATTTCTTGCTTATTTTTCACAGACCTTTATTTATCTGTATCATGTTTTCCCTCAAGATCTTTTGTGAAACGAGCCTCCTATCCTCTCTTTCTGGTATTGCTGGGACTTCTGCTGTCACCCGCTCTGTAAGTGACGGTTCCTAGCTAAGGGATCCATCCCTCGGGTATGAGTGGATCCTGGCAAGAAAAATCCTTCATGCGCCAGCCGAGCAGAAGGGGATCTGAGATAAGATTAGCCCTGGGTAATCTAGCCTCCCCCTCTGTGAGCCATAGTGTATACAAATCACATTTCAGAGACAAGGGCGTGCCTAAGCCTAGCACATTCATTTCCCTATACAGAAACTCTGTAACAGGAAGGACTTTTTCTTTCAAGGCTACAGTTATTTTTTCCCATCTTAAAACCATTTCCACGCAATGGCAACAACTACAGTTGTACTTTCTGCTCGAGATTCCTGTCGCTTCTAATACATCTGTCTGTTTAAAAAATGATAGTATAATTATAATAATTAGCTCTCAGTCACACGTCATTATTTCTCTGTATCACACGTACTGACAGGGCAGCCCCTCACCCCTCCTCATCAGTAACCTTTCCTCTTCTGCTGCTGCAGCCTGAAAATGGCTGTGCAGATCGATAGCATTTTATCTGCTTGGAAATGCATTAAGATGTACTGATGTTAATACTTCCAGAAAATGGATCCACTGGGTTAGTGCTGAATGCATGGCTTTCTGTGTAAATGGATTTTCATCTACACTAAAATATCTTTACTGTCCTCTGGCAATGGAAATGAGCCTTAAAGTGAGTGTAAGTTATGACCAAATTAGAAAACAGTCCTTAGTCTTCCGATACATCATAGTTATTGTATTTTTTTTTCCATAATTGTCATTCTTGTAAAAAGCTAATTCAGTTCTCCTGCATTTATGATAAGGGAAGTCCAGTCAGAGTAACCTTATCTAACAGTGAATGCATTGTGTTGTGTTCCTTCAGTACAAGATTAGGTGTTATTTATGTGCCCATCAATCACTTCTCTACTACCATATAGCATCTGGGAGCTAGCAGGAAAACGATTTACAAGGTAATTCATGTATTAAAAGAGCCAGGCTTCTCTATTCTTACACATGGATTGTTTTACTCCCAGAATATACTTAAAGAGGTTTAGGTTTTCTTCAGGCAAGTAGATCATTATATGAATTTCAGTGGAAGTTAGAATTCATTTAATGACTAATGACCTTGGAAACATTTATTTGCAGTTTTCCAGTTTAAAAACATCGGTTGTCTCATTAGAAGGCAAGTTATCTTCAGTGGTCTGGCTGCATGAAAGAGAAATGCACCACAGGCCCAGATTTTGGCCTGACTGTCTTTTGTGTCCAGAGTTAGTCTGCACATACAGGAAGAACAGAATTCTGTCCCTCCGATGCTCTGGCTCTGTCCTTACTGTCTCCCAGACCTGGCTTGACCTGTGAAACCTGGGCTCTTTAAAGAGCAGCTCCACTCCGGTGTGAAAATAACGTCTCTCCCAGGGCTGGGTGTGGGCTGCTGTGTGTTCTGTTACTTTGTAGTCTCCAAAGAGCACAGCTGTGACTCATCTAACACGTGCAAATGGCACGTTTGGGTTTTTCACAGAATACTTAGGTAGTTTCATGACACTAAGAGTCGCCATTTAGGAATAAAAATAAACTCTGCAATTAATTGCAGGATGCATAGCAAATGACTTGATTTGAATATGCAAATAAGACCTCACTTCATATACCATAGCCGTTTCAACAACTCAGTGTAATGCTGCAGCTGTTGTGGTTATTTATCTAATTACTTGCACAAATTAATAGCCTGTAAATAAGCATTAGAAATTAAGAGGCTTCTGGAAAAAAAATCAAATTGCCACAAAATACATAAATTTGCCAGAATTTGGTACCTTAATGGTTATAATCCCATGTAGATTGTATTTGAAATTCAACCTTCACATATCTGCTCAATGATGGAGTTGTTAATACTGCTATAGGAATTGTAATGTGAGTAATGTGGATGTTATATTAATTTAGTATTTGTTATTCCATTCATTTCCATTCCACGATTCCATGGTGTCTTTTACTGGAATCTCTCATTCTATCAACCTGAATCAAGTCTCACAACCTTATTACTAAATTGCTATTTCATGCCATATTACTGAGATGAGATGAAGCCACAGATAGGTTAAATTTTCTTAATCCCATAACAAAATGAAATCCTGGCCTCGGTACAGCAGATGGCAAAATTCCTGCTAGCTCGGATATGGAGAAGATATCCCTGAAGCAGTGGGGAGCTTTGAATATATGTTTTCAGAATTAGTCACTTGTAATTGCCTTATACTGTTTTTAAAAAGACCACAAGCATAAATTTGCTTACTTAATATCTTTCTACTTCTACACGTTTTTGGCCACTTAGCTATAAAAAGTCAGAAAAATAATTTTCTGTTTTGTTAGCAATGTTCAGTTTGAAAGAAAGTCCTTTCATGTATTGCTATATGGTGAAGCGCTTTGGGCTCCATTACAAAATCAGTACTAACATAACGCATACTGAAATATTCAGGATGAATCTGGTTTTCTGAAAGGTACTAATTCATTTAACTTGGTATAAAGCCCTAAGACATTAATGTTTTCCAGACTACTAAGTTGTGATTCTAACAGATGAAGCTTTATATTCTGTTCATGAGAAACAGTGATGTTTTCTACCACAGGAAGATATTTTTCACTTATAGAGGATGAATCATGCTGCACAGATGCAACCATCTATCAGAAAAGGAGGAAGGATCTTCCTGTACTGTATTGCAGATTGACATACAGACTCTCTAAGACTTCTTTGACAGTAGCACTGTCATAAAGACTACTCTGCAGTATTTTTCAAATTAGGATGTTATATTTCATATCGACGTAAATATTTATGTTGTTGCCATTTCGTTTCAGGAAGTTAATTTCTTGAGTTTTCTAAAAAGCCCGTATTTGATGCAGGGGTCTGCGGTGAGAATTTTACTGGAAACAGTCAGTGTAATACTTTCCTTTAAATCCATGACAACTGTGAAAATAATAGGGCTTTAACACCAGCTTTCACATGCAGACTAGAACACCAAATCTCTGAACCAGAAAATAATCTTACTTGAGCATTTACCAACAAAGAAGCAAGAGCAAGAGATGATTATTACTCTTGAGTAGTAAAACCGCCAAGAAATGGAAGAAGACTTTGTGTGGGTGGTTCTCTTTTTTACTGCTTCACAAGTCGTACTTGTGGTGAATTCCCTTTGTGTCAGATAAGTGTCTTTGTGGGACTGACTTTGCAATGGCATTGTTTCTTAAGTGGAGCAATATTATGAGTATAACTCGTGTAAATTAATTCTTGTTTTTCAGATTATGATCTTTCAAAGCTGAGAGATTTCATTGATCAGCAAGCAGATGCATATGTGGACAAGGGCATCCTGGACAAGGAAGAGGCTGATGTAATTAAGCGCATATATGGCAGCCTGTAAAAAGCTGGTGGCTGCCCACCATGTAGAAAACTAGTGTAGCTTTCCCCCATCCCAGCTCAATGACTTATGGTCTGTTGTTTTGAAGATATGGTTAGAAATTCCTTTACGTTCTACTGATAACTTTTTAGAAATGGAGAGCTTTAGTGCTCTGTACACTGACTGCATACTGTATTTTCCTACACTTGCAAATCAAATCTAAACACCAACCTCTGACGCTGACTTTCTATCTGACAGGGTAAATATTTATGTAATGCTCTCTTTGATTTGTGTTTGGTTTACTTTGTAGATAAACCTATCATTTCTGATGGAGAAGTCTTTTAATGCTGCACCTTTTCGCTCTCACTCCACTAGCTTTCTATAGATGCAACTATGTAAAGGGCATTATTAGGAAATAGTTCATAGATCTTTAAATAAAATATTTGAAAATAATTTACCTATCAAAGTTTTTATCGATCTTAATATTTTACAACCAGAGATCTTGTTTTAAAATCCTAGTAGCATGTCTTTTCTTGACTTTTTTGTTTCTTTTGTGTAGTATTCTCTAACTTGGAGCGCAGTGTCATGAGCTAACAGTTCTTCTCTGACACTACAACTGCCTTTCTTTTTAAAGAGCTCCATTCTCCCCACTGGCTTCATTCAGCATGTGTAAAAGTTCCCTTTAGTGCACCGTTTTATGACTGTGCATGCATTAGCTGGATTCCTGATGTGAGTAGCCTGATAACAAGCGTAAATAACCATTACTTTCTTATTAAAAAAAAAAAAAAAAGAAGAAGAAAAAGGAAAGCCATTAAAGCCATTTTGCAGGGAAATAGTTTGTAACTGGAGATGCTTTTAGAAACATGAGTCCTGTTTTTCTGGAGGACTGAATGAACCCATCAGATCTCAGCATCTCTGAATATCACGTCCATGGTCTGCTTACTGACTTGGCTCTGTTTTGAGTAGTACCTATCGTGCTGGAAAACTAATTTTTTTTTGTCACATACTTGCTGTCACTAGGCAATTAGTTCGTACCCAAAGGGTGAAAAAGGGAAACAAAAATTCCACTCTTCCTCAACTTGCAGAGTTTATGAAGAATGGTGTAAGAAATCTTTTCACATTTAAGTGAATGGATGATTCTGTGCCTGAAGAGCTCACAAAGTAAGAGCAGTGAAGGGAGACTTAGAGTACTGTCAGCATAGCACAAAGTTCAGTAAGTGTTAAACATGCAGATCATTTCCTTTCCTATTTCCTCAGCACAATTGGACACTGATGTTGAGGGGAAGATTGGAACAAGGTTTCACAGCCAACTGAAGTAAACTTTGGCTTCCTTGCAAAACATAAATATCAACTGAACGTTATCAGTAGAACATTATTGGTAACAAACATTAAATGAATGTGATAGCAATGAGGTGAAACAACATAGCTCTTTGAGAACAGATGACATTTAAGCAAATGAATGCTTCCTAGCATCCAAAAAGTACATCTTGATATGGATCACTGAATTGCAGTATCATTCACTAATGGTGATATTTTTGTTAAAACAGTATTCAAAAGTGTAGTCAAAGCAATCTTACGGATAGTTTGTAAAATGCAAAGTTTCTTTTCCTGTCAATATAATGCGTAGTATAATAATATTTTAGTTTTGTTGGAAGTTAGTTTCTCTCTTTGGCCTCTCTGGTGTCAATGCAGGAGTCTGGAACTAACAGAAGGACGTCATCTACCAACAACCTGTGATTATAAAACAGTTTGTGTCCACAAAGACTGGTCCAATATTTTTAACCTCTCAGTTTGCCAAATGTTACGACTTCAACAAAATGTACGTGACATCATTTACCAAAAAAAATCCAAACAATGGGTATGACCCAATCCCAGTTCAGAGTATGCGTATTCTTGATCCTGTTCAGTGCTTACCCTGCTGCTCTGTACAACTTAGAACATATGTAGACATGATTCCACCAACACAATGTCTAGCTGAGAACTGATCAAGCCCTCTGATGTTTAGATAAGCAATCCCAGCAATGGTTCTTCAAACGAGATTCACTTCCCATCCTGCCCAAGCCCAAACATTTGACTTGTTATTTGAATGCTTCAAATACTGGTTTGATTGTACATCAAATGAATATCAGTTACCTTTCAGAACTGGAAAGTAAATGTACAGCCAGCCCGACAAACCACCCTGCTTTTCTGAAAGGCTTTGACTTATGCTAAATAAAATCAAATGTAGTGACTTGAGTTTCAACCTGCACTACAGCCCTTATTAGTCCTTATTTTGAAGGCACACTAACACTGGACATCTGCTGTTGGGTATTTAGTACATAAACAGTAAATCATATTCTGTCAGCGCTTTCCTTTTTTTCCTGGTGAGAAAGGTATGTTCAATACTTGCACAACCTTGGTTCTAAAATGACAAAAAATAGTTTCTGTGTTGTTTGTATCTCTGCCGGATCCTTCAGAAAACCTTCACTTTCAAAATTTTCACTGGAAATGTAACAAATACAATATATATGGTATTCACATTTTGAGTTTTTCTATTAGACTACTGTGTCTGATACTGTACTTTATTAAACACTTTACTACAAGCCATGGTAGTATAAGGCTGCTTTTGTGCATTAAGGAGAATGCATCTTTTCTACCCAATGCCCAGCCATTGGAGGAGGCCTTGAGCACAGAGCAATAGGAGTTGCTCGCTGATGGCTCCAGGAAGGGGGAGGCCCTCTCTGAGAACATTCAGGGGAACTGCAGCACCTGATAGCTGAGTCAGTTGGACAGAGGAGTTTAATAGGCTCCAGCCACATTACTAATGGATTTCAAATGAAAACATTTTATCAAATACGTCCCACATTTCATTTAAAAACATTTAGTTCAAATCTGCCCAAGACTTCTCAGGCTTTGACTCAAGAAATTTGTAAAAGTTACAGATGTGCAGGTTTGTCCAGTTGAACAGCTGCAAAACAAGGAATATAATCTGCACTGTGCACTTCCCTTCCACCTGAAATTTCCCCATTCAAACCCCATGACTGGTAAAAAATATATAAGCAAAAAAAATGAAGTTGCAAGTATAGGAAGATTGAAGATGGAGTGAAAAACAAAATATACAAGTGTAGGGGAAATGCTAAGTCATGGCTTGAACAAGTGATTGAACACCTGGTGGGAAGGCAGGACCAACCCAGGAGATCTCAGGTGCATGCAATGCAATTCAATGCACTTGAGTGACTGGAAGGGGAACAGCCAGGATCCACCCCTTCTCAGACCTCATTTAAGGGTTGGCAGTAGAGATGAGGGTATTTTGCTGGAGATCTTTATGTACCTGAGGCCTTCTGAAGGTAAGCAGCTGCTTTCCTTTATTTCTTTGCTTTTGGCTGTTGCATCTGAGCTAATCCTTACTTGTTGCAGCCTGGGATTTTGCTGCTATGCTGTCGTTGCTGTGCTTTCCATTGTGTTACAAGAAATGCCAAAATCACTTATTTTAGAATATGTTATTTACAGAGTAGAGGAACTCCATCTTGAATTACTCTTTCCACATTAGTTACTTTGTTTCCAGGCATCACTTTTCTTGGGCTGCCTGCTCCTGGTCAGCACTCAGGCAGGAGCAGGCTGCTCAGAGCAGCCCTCTGACTTGCCAGCACCACTGAGGAGAGCTAGTGGAGCCCTTAAGGCTTGGCTAAGCCTAGCTGTGCTGTGCTCTGCAGGCCTTATGGCCTGCCAGGAGGCCCAGAAAGTTACAACTAGCATTCTGTCCCATGGTTTGGTTGGATGGAGTACTCTGGTTTGGGGGTTTAAGTACTGAAGATGTGTTCTTGTGGCTGTGAGGCCTGTCCCAGCTGAGCTGAGGAGCAGTGCTTGCCCTGGGCTGTGGCTGGTGAGGTAGGGCCTCCTGCAGGCTGCTGTTGTTGTTAGTGGTGGTGTTGAAATTCTCCCTGGGGATTGTGTTTGTGTGGGATGGATGGGCTGGGTGTTTCTGCTGAGCTACACCTACAGGTGCTGTGCTGAATGCTGCTGTGCTGAGGTTTCCTGTGAGAGGAGCCCTGTGGGGCAGTCGGGGTGCTGTGGCCTGAGCTGGAGGTCTGACCGAAACCTGTGGTTGTTCCCACCTGAGGAGAAAGGTGTGGGGGATGGGTCTCTGCCTGTGTTTCTGACCTGTTTAACAAAATGCCCCTGTGCTGTGGGCTGGATAGGAGAAGGTATTGAAACTGCAAGTCTTCAGAAGGAAAAGCTTAATTTTTTTTTGGGAGGCTACAAAATGTATCTGGTCCTTAACCTGGGTCCTCTTTGAAAAAGTTAATTCTGGCTCTGAGAATGTCCTACTAGAGTTAACTGACAACAGCTGAAATTAGTGTTTCTAAGCAACAATCATAAATATCTACTGCATTTTTTAAAAATTGATTTTAAAACTGTATCACTGGCTTTCATTAAAGGTCAATGCTTTCTTTTCTTTACTCTGAAGTTCCCTTGTTTCTTGGTAGTTTGTGTGCCACTGCGGACTTCTACAGCATCAGTGTTAAGAGAGAACCTGAATGAGCTTGCTGGATGTGAATTACTGCAAGCTCTGAGGGAATACCAATTCCTGCTGGGATTCAAACTTTTCTTTCAAGGTGTATGGGTGTTTTTTGTTTGGGGATTTTTTTTGGTGTGCTTATTTCTAGTCTTAGTGGATTTGGAAGGCAGTAAAAAGGAAACAGCATCTGTTGCAGCAGGGATGCAGCAATTCTTTACTGAAAAGATTTGTAAAGCTTATTGAATGACTGAGGAAAAAAAATCTAGTATGACTAAGACAAAGTTGCTCGTGTATCAGCTCCAGGACAAAGAGTGAATGCGGTCTGCACTCTGTCTTCCTGAGCCTCAGGGGGGTCAATCTGCACACCTGATTACGTAGAACAGTGAAGGCTTGCCAGTGATTCTTGTTAACTTTAATGAAAGGTTTTGGTTGACTGCACAACTACATAGATCAAATAGTCATTAGGAGTCTCATTAGCAGTAAATATTTCTCATAAACAGTAAACCCATGGGTTAAGAAATTTCTGGGTATGTAGAGGAAGAAGCAAGGGCAGAGCTTCATATATGGTAAAGGACCGTATTTGCCATGAAACTAGCATCTAACAGATCGTGTGATTGGACAAGTCATTCTTCACGAAAGCCAGATCAGAATCAAGCTGACTTTGTAATGAACAAACACATTGGAATTTCTTTATTTATTAAATTAAAACCACACAATATATAACTGCACACAAGAACACGCGTCTGATATTCCAACGCTGTATTTCACCCAGGAAAACTCTCTCGCTGTAACTCTTCCATTTTATTAGCAAAAATCCAGTTTGCTGACAGTTCATTAATGATAAAGGCTTTAACTAATCAAAACAAGTCAAATACCCCTCTCAAGCAATAAACCAGTGTTCTTACAACCACACAGACACATAGTTCAGAGGCAAGTTCTGCAGCCCTGAAGTAGACACAGCTTCCACAGCAAACTTGTCTGTGTCTGCAGAGTAAGTAAATTTTCATTTATGGTTTGTTTTTTTACAAGCAAACTTATTTAACATTTTAAATATTTAAAACAAATTTCACTTTAACAAGTATTTACAAAATCTTTATTAAAGATCAACATCCTGCTTAAAGGGTGACCTCAAGGATATATTGTTGCTACCATGCTACAGTTTGCACAGAAGGGGCATAAAGGCCATTGCTAGATTTGGAAGGCTTAAACCCTTTGTTGATATAGCATAAGGACATTAACCTACGGAAGGCAGAAGAGGTCAATTTCAGTGCAATTACCCATTCATGACTTATATGAAGTACATCATGATGATGAGTCCAAAAGACTTTTTTGAATTACTGACCATTTAGTTCTTTAAGAACTGATTTTATGGGAAGTTTTCAGGCCATCACATCTGTCTTCTACTGGTGATATGAAGAAGCTGCATAGGGACCTTCCTCATTCTCTTCCTCTCTAGAAAGAGAACGATCATAAGCATCAGATTAGGAACAGATATCATGCTTCAACAGTAAAGCTGTCACAAAAATGCAGACAACCAGTTTTCCTAGTGGGTTGAAATAGATAAGACTGGCATTTTCTAGTAAGAATAACACTGTGCTGTATGCTACTGTTCTTTATCTATCTCTGGAATTCTCCAGAACAGAAAGCTGAAAAATAAGTAAAGCTGAAAAAGTTCAACATCAGAACATGTACAGTTCAATGACTCTTTACAGTATTTCTTATTTGGTACTGGTAGGTAGGAAGGAAAAACAAGTAGAAGCATGCTGAAGTTCCAGTACTATGGCTCTCCATTTTTCTTCTAAAAAAAAAAAAGTGTTACTTTTACTTAAAGCCTTCTGAGTGGCAGAGGATGTGGAATGGGGCAAACGAGGCCATGATGGGAGCAGTCCATCAGAGCTGTAGCTGTGTTTTGTTGCTGCAAGGATACTCCCTGAGTGAATTTGTTAATGTGTACCAATCAATATTCAGACTGATTGCTTAGATTTTATTAGCAGAAAATAGTTGCCCACCATCTCCAGTGTAATGACTGCATAAGCCAAAGTAGTGTTGCTATTAGAAATTCTCAGGAAACTTCAATCTGCTTACTGTTTACTTGACAATACTGTTATTTAAAAAAGTTTATATAAACCCAATGCAATGATCAGTGCTAATTAAACACGTTAAGCACTCTGAAGATCATTGTTGTCCAGAAGTACATCTTCAAGAATAGTTCAGTAACATAACTTCAGAGCTGCTGCCAATTCTGGTGTTTCTGTGAGAACAGAAAGACTTCTCAGTTGTTGCACTGAGAGCCTCAAAGGATTTATTTTTAATGTTGTATGTGCCTGCATGCAAAGATAAGGTTATTCACATAACCCAATAATAGCACAAACTATACCAAACCCAATCATGCAAACTTTTGTGTTAACTTCTAAACATCTTTATCTACAACTCAAATTTCATATACCTTCTTATCCTCTCAGAATAGAAATGGAGGGAAAAGCGATTAGTCAAGCAGCTTAGTAAATTATGCTCGTTTTCACAATCTTTCCCTTTTTCTGCGTAGCCAGCCAAAAACTTCTTAAGATACTGCTTTTGTCTTGAAACAACTTGTTGAGAAAGCCTCCTAGAAAGCAATGTTTTGGTTCAATGTGTAGTTACTGCAGGGCTGTGTGGTGATGGCAGAACCAAATAAATTAGCCTACCAAAGTAACAAGACCACTAAACTAGTCCAAGCTGTTCATCTCTGGTAGAAGGCTGTGACCCAGATGCCAGCCAACTTTGAGAGGTTCCTGTATGTGGCAGGGACATAAAGTAGGGGACTGCCTGAACCAATGTGTGGGGGGGAATCTTCTGACCAAGGCTCAGGTATAGTGTGATAAGGGTTAGCAAGAACAGCTTCTAGCCTTTTATTTCACGCTGCAGAACTGTGCTAAATGAAGAGACTGACAGCATTTATCTCCAAATCAAGGTAATGGTCAGAAAATACTACTACTGTAGATCTTTAGAGCTCTATGTAGTAAATGCAACTTATTACAGATGGTTTAAAAACAGAACAAGCTTTACATGAAGAAAGATTATATAGCAGTAGCTTTGGTCCAGGGCCCATAAGCAACAACAAGGCAGTGTGTGTATGTTTAATGACTGAATAATTTTCTTCCTTCACATTAAGATGCTTAAAATAGCAAAGTGATAAGTCACTGAAATGTCCCCCTTCAGGAAAAGGAACAGCAAAACATTACAGTGTTCTGTAGTGCTGTCTCTTCTTGTATGCTGTTGCCACTTAACCCAGCAGGATGCAAGCACAGGAGACCTGCTGCAACGTATTGCATGTTGTTATGGCCTGATGCATACTAATAACTACATCTGTAAGACTGAGCACACTTGTGACTGAGGAAGTAAACTTTAATCCAACCCTTAGATGCTTCTAGCATCCACACAAACAAGGCAGCAACCTAAGCTCATGAGCTCAGCTTTTAGAAACATGAAAATGTGATTCTCCACAGGTATCCTCCTTTAAGTTATCTGTCCTCTTAGCTGATGGCCAATGATGGTGAACAATTATTGGACAAATTAACTGAACTTGTTACAAATTTCAAATCTTCAGCACATCCTTTTCTACTCTCAGTTCTAGGCAATTGAGCACATAACGACATAAGGCTCTGTTCCAGTGCTGCATGCTGGTTAATAACACTGGCTCATATAAGCAATAATGATTAAAGTGGCTGTATTCGACTATAGTGTTTCCAAAATCTGTCACTGACAATGCAGTTGCATGTGCATGACCTGTCTCAGAAGCACAGCAGATGGCTTTAGTGTTCTAGCCTACTGCACTACCCTAAAATACTAAGTATCTTACAGAGAGCTTGTATTAGATCTGTTGCTCAACTGTCTGATACAGAAAGCATTGTGAAGCTTAATTTCAGTTTCAGCATCCTGAGACATATGTAATAGCATTTTGAGCAAGATAAAGCACTAGCATATTCTCAAACCACAAGCTGCTTTTCTGCCTTGTGTAGATAAAAAATAGATATTCTTTCTTAAAATGTAACTACATGAGTTCACTACATATACTACAAATAACTCTTTTAATAACTATTGCGTTTCTTTGGCCTGCTGTAAAAGTACTGTCTCCCCAAAAAAAAACAGGGCTTACTCCCTTAGGCTGCTCACAGAGCTGCATCATGGGTGAATGTGCCTGCTTGGAGAATTCCTTTAAGCAGTGATTTGTTGCCAGAGAGGTGGTGGATGCCCCATCTCTGTTGACATTCAAGGTCAGGCTGGATGGAGCCCTGGGCAAACTGATCTAAGGGCTGGCAATCCTGCCTGTAGCAGGGTGGCTGGATCTAGATGATCTGTAAGGTCCCCTTCAACCGAAGCCATTCTATGATTCTTAGTGGAAACTCCCCAGTAAAAGTAATATTACATATAGATCTAACTATATGCTTCCATAAACTCTGAGTGAAAGGCAGTGAGCACAAATTGAGTAGATGACATTCTGCAGTCTCTGGCACTTGTCTACTTGCATTTCTATTGAAGTTCAACTTCTAATTTAAATCTGTACGTGTGCTCCTCTCTCCAATAGCAAGAGGATTTGTGGGGAAGTAGTGAACTTCAGAAGTTAAGATACCTCATTCCTTTGTGAGTACTTAAAGGAGGGACTTCAAGAGTTAAGGTTAAAGAAAAATTCACTAAAATCCTTCTATGTAGCAGAAGGCTGTTTCTGATGGTGAAACAGATACCTGCACCTGAGAAAGATACCAAGTAAGCACAATCAGAATTGGTGTGTGTACGTGCATGAATTCCTGGTGACATGAAGACAAAAGTAAAGAGCAATTTGGTATGTTAAACATCTACCAAATCAGGCTCACGAGTACGGTGAGAAGTCATGACTCGAAGTTTTGGAACAGATAGAAAAGCGCAAGCAGAAGCAGACTTCCTCAGTAATGTTACTTGTCCTGTTGTATTCACTTTATATCCAGCAATGGGGAGCTGTGTGTACATGGAGTGCAACAGATAACAAATTCCATTCTTCTGTGGTATTTTTCCAAATAAGGCATGTCCAATTACTAAATTCAATATACTGTTTCCCCTCAATTTTTTCCCCACTAACTGATGCTTAAGTTGCTGGAATGATCTTTTCCCTTTATTAATAAAACAATGGGATTCTAAGCTCCACAGATTTGATCCTTGAAGGTATCAGTATTTGAAGTGAACTGGGATGATGGCTGAAGCTTTGCATTAAACAAGTTTACAAAAGCAAAGTATGTATTTGCTGCCATATCTCTCTCTAGATCCCCACAGTAAGAGAAAAGAGATGCTAGTTCCCTGCAGGGGTTCCCTCTTATTGTCATGAGAAATGCTATCACTGTGGCAAATGTTAAAAGGTACTGCTTTTTCTAGGATTAAAATATATAGGAACTTCTTGTTGCAATAGAAAATACTAAAGAAGTCTACATAGGTGGATCCACTAAGGGAGGGACTGCATAGGGAAAGGAGGTAAAATTAAGTGAAACAAACTGCAATGTGGAGCATGTTGCGAGTTAGACTGGGACAAGAGAAACAGCTTCCTGTGTCAGCTTCCATGTAGGCTTTGGCTTAGTACTCTACAGCAAACTAGGTTTGCTTAAGTAGTTGCCTACTTACGTAGCAAGACATCATGGAGAATGCTGGCATTGTAGCTTTCATAGGGTAGTACTGAAATTCTGTGAACAGTGTATACTGAGGCAGCCTTTAACCATCATGTCAAGGCACCTGCTAGTGGTGTATTATACATGTGTCTTGTGCACGATGATAGTGTAGACATGCTGTGGACAAAACTACAGCTGCTGAGATGCACCACAAAGAGGGTTCAGTTTAGACTGAAAAGCCTCTAGGATGAAATGAAGATGCTTAATACTGAAAGTGGCATTTACCTGACACTGTCATCTTTTAGTTTTCTGGCTGCTTGTTTGGATAATTTAATCTGCAAGTCCAATCTCTGAAGAAAATCTTTGGCAGACAGTTCCTCCGGCGCAGCGGGCTGATTGTCAGGTTCTTGAGGACTGGGAGAAGAACTACTTTCTTCTTGAACCGTCACCAGCCCTTCTTCACAAGAAGGAGAGCTGTCAACTGTTTCATTCTCGGGAGACTCCAGTGAATTAAGTCCATTGAACAGTAATGGTTTCTCTGATATAACAGGAATATTCAGGGTTTTCCTCAGAAATATACAGTCATTAGTGAACAGTTTATTTGCCCTCTTTATTTGTTCCATCTGAAAAAGATAGGAAAAAATGTAAATTATTAGGTTTTGGTGAAGTATAAAATGTCACCTTTCTGAAGTGCTACAGTAACCTCTAGTTCCAATAAGACTATGCTTAGCAGTAGCAATGATTTCAAAAAGATTATTTCACATTCAAAGTGACTTTAGAGATTCAACATTCTAGCTTCTCCCTTGCATACAGCCTTGACTCTGCGCTATTGGTCCTCCCAGAAGTCTTGCGCTACCTGAAGATGCGTTTCTCAAATGGTCTTCCAACCTCTTTACAGGCTCACATGAATACGATAGGAAAAAGCAGAAGAGCTGCTGGTTTGGATTTCCATTAGAGTAAGGCTCGGAACTGCTAACAGCTGCTACAGGGGAACTGTTCTGGTGAAAAGCATGCGTAGTATAAACGAGGGGTCGATAGTTACCTCAAACATTCTAGGACATGTTAGTTACAAACAGGGAGCACTACAAGCACTGGGACTGCAGTACATGCCTCATCCGTGTCATGTTTTCCCCATAGCTGATATAATCTCAGATTTCAACTGAAGTTTCACTGAGGAGTTGGGAAAAGGATATAAGGCCCTCTAAGCAATTTACAGTACAGCTACATAGACTACATGCTGCATTTCTCCATTAAACTGAATTCTGTGGCACGATTAATACACTTCTACATCAGAATGCATATGAACAACTACGTAACTTAAACATTTTCTGTGCAACTCTTACAACATTCCATAACCTACTTATCATCAAATGCTATGTTATAACAGAAACAAGAATGAAGTACATGCTTCTTTCTCAGTACTAATGTGCATGAAACCTCAATTGTTCTATACTTAATGTGAGTTCATAATAACATCTTGGGTTGCTCTACAAAGAAAAGGCTGTAGTGTACTTTTATTACTGCCTCCCTACAAAGAATATTAAGTTGTCACTCATCAAAATTTCCTTTTGAGTCAGTGAGTTAAGCTGACTTTCTATTTCTCAACTGCAAGTTACTAAGAAAGAACCTCACAGCAGAAATGACTGTCTATGATTAAATGACTTTACCAGGGAAAGTCCTAGTCTCCTGGTGACTGCAATAGGCAGTGATCTGTAATTACAGCGCAGGGATAAACACACTCTAAATAAAACCTGCCTGAAAACAAGTGTAAAGACAACTGAAAATATTCCTCTGATGCGGAGAAGCAGTGTTATACCTTTATGTTAAGCTAAAGGGAGTGGAACTGTGTAAGAATAGAAACTGTTAACATTCTAGTTTTCCCCAGGAAAATGCTGAGAGCTGCAAGCACTAGCCAGTCACTGCTGCAGAGTCTGAAGTATCTGGAGTTTAGCTAATGGATGATGAAAAATTGCTCTGCTTATCTTATGCTTGCCATTTTTAAGCTCTTCTATACTTTGTTCTGCTTGGTACCCTTCCCAGTGGCAAAAGAGAAGACCAGTTAAACCAGTTCCTTTCTTACACTGAAGATGCTAGCAGGGGAAACAGTCTAAAACCAGTGGAAAGCAGTGGAGATGTTAATCTGCCTCTTCTGAATGTGCTCTACCTCATAGCAGATTTGAGAAGAAAATGCAAGAGAGGTGTAATTGAAAGAGCTTTCACACAGTCTGCTCTGGCCAGAGACTGCTTTTGTTTACATATGAAAACCAGCGAAGGGTGAGGATGTGAATTCTCAGCATGCTCATATGCTCCAGGCTAAGTGACATGTGGCCACTTGCAGAACTAAACTTCTGCATGTGAAGTAGATCTGTTGTGTGTGGTAAGACCATCTGCTATACTGCTGCTACAGGTTTGTGCAGCAGTAATAGCTGTGATGTTGTATGTGGATCAATTTCCTTGGGTCTTGGAAGCCTGATGAAATACTGGTCAAATAAAACAGGAGATTGGCTCTAGAAAGGTTGTACATCAGGGAGGGTGAGAATATTGAGAACAGTGGAATCAAACTCAGCATTGAATTATTTCTACCTATTAAACACACAAAAAATGGTCTATTCTTCAGAGATGATGCAGCCACCTGCAGTAATTAGCTGGCTAAGATGAAGGCACAACTGGATTTAATCTCTTTCAAAAGCTGAATAACTAGCACTGAGTTTGAGAAACTCTCAAAGAGGAGCTCATCACTGTTCCAGCTCCTGAAGGCTAGAAACTATCTTTAGTGCACCTTATGTAGTATGGGGTATATCTCTAAGCTCTTTCCCAAGCGAAGTACCATGGAATGCCACAAAGGAAGCTTTGCCTGGCTCGATAATGAGATTCATAATAGCATTAGATGCAAGTTTAAATGCCAGTTTTCAACACTTCTGAAAGTCGATGGCTTTCTTAAAGGATATTGAAAACTCATGTTTAAAACGCTGGGTGAAGCTCCTCTCTGTGAAAACAACAATAAAAGATGAAAAGTCCCATTTCAACCTTCGATTCCTTTAACAAGGGGACAAGGAAGCCAATGCTTTGGCAGCTGATAAATAATGCATTGTACTGCTACTCTCTATCCTACTTCACTGCAACACTACCCCTGGTTAATTCTGCCTGGAATACCCTTTAAATACTATCTGGTGACATTTGGAAAAAGACTGCGTATCTGCATTAGTAACAATGAAATAAGAAATATGTCTCAAACGAGTATCATTTTAGAGCCTTTGACACATTACTTAATGTGCTATATTCTACTCCTACAACTGGAACTCCTACATTCCTAGATGTATGGAGAACAGAATTTAACACTAGTTTTCTGTATGAGGAAACAAACTGATTTCTGTTAGCTAGATCTACAGTAGCAAAAGCCTTTCCTCTTAATGTAACTGAAGCAGCACTAATGGGTAAACTGGTGCTGAGTTCATCAAAACTGCTTCACAGTGAAACAAGCAGACCTCATCCTTCTCCCCCCACTAAGAGGGATCCCTTTGTAAGACATAAAATGGTACTCTATGTGAACCATAAATATGATACTAAACATGTGAGCTATTAATTCCCGGAGTTAAATTACCTGTGTTCAAAGGAACATCTCATGAACCTCAGCCATGCAAGATTAATAGCATCTGGGGAAGAAAGGTGAAGGGCAGCAGTGGATGAGGCCAAACAAATCATACTGATCTCTCTAAAATGTTCTTTCCATCCATCTCAAGTTGCTTATGTGTCATGACATCTCAGGCATGGGACAGGACGTCTTCTGCTACAAAGGAACTCCCTTTGAGGAAAACCACATGGGGAAACACAGAAACAGTAATACTGGAGGCAATGACAGCCTAAGATAATTCTGATGTTGCACAGCACCCCTTGGTTTTAGACAGCTATACAGGGTGTAGGAAGCAAATGTAGTGATTCCTCAGAGGAAGTCTGTCCTTGTCCTTGTGCGAACATGTAAGAGCCTTCATTTTGTTTAAAGCCAGCATGTTTTCATGCATTCATACCTTGGGATGAAACCATTAGAGCAATAACAAATGACTGAGTGCAGCTAACTTGGCAGTACCCTGAGGGAGGTTCCATGTCAGTTTAACCTTTCTGAATTGGAGTCTACAGTGAAGCAGCTCTGGTTTCCTAGGCAAAATACTAGCAACAGAGAAACAACAAATGAGATCTTAAAACCAGCATTTATACTTGAAATGTGTCAATAGCACTGCAAAAGTTTATTTAATGCATCATAGTACAAAGTTGTCACCTGTAAGTTAAACACTTCAGATGGGACAGGTCTGATCCACAACTTCATTTCAGCTGAGAGGGAACTGTAGAGTGTTTAGAATAGCTTCTAAAAACTACTTTAATAATCCAATGTATAATTTTTCTACTTAGTGCAGTGAGCAAATAAACTTCTGAACAAGGGAGAAAACATCACTAAATCATTTAGCCCAGAGACTTCATAAGTTATGGAAAATGCTACCAAAAATGCATTATTTTTTTAATGAGAAGCTAAGGTTACTTTGCTTGCCTTAGTACTCCACTAAATTTTGTTTTAATGTATGCCTATGTAAATTGTAAATGCTGAGAATGCCGTTAACAAGGTTTGGTCAAAAGTTCCTCAGTATCTAAGGGAAGATAAACATTTTCAAATCTTTTCACAACAAAGGCTGAATACTATTGAAGCCTCAGCAGTTTTTGAAGCTAGAAAAGGGAAAACCCATTATATTCAACCTACTAATTTGGGACTGCACTGTACCTCTTCTGGAAAGAGCCCAACTGGAAGGTGCTCTCTGCAGCTGGTGTGAAAGTGACATTCAGTGTGTGCCTGTGCTGTGCTGCTGGCTGTTCTCACCAACTGCTTCACCCCATGCAATTGTGCGTGTTGGTACTGCTGAAACGCTGACAGCCTGTGGGGTCTCAGGTGCATGGGGAGGTCAGTGAGGTAGGGAGCAAACTGGTGTGTTAGGAGCTGCTGGTAAACCTCATGGAATAGGCTGGAAGAAGCCTTTAACGTGTTCCATGGGAGTGCACTCTCCTTCACAGGGGATGTAAAAACAGCAGTGCTTCTGAGCCGGCTGTAAGTCGGCCCTGGGCTGGGAGTCAGGCGAGCAGGGGGAGCGCTTAGCCCTGAAGCTGTCGGGAGAAAATCTGGTCGCAGCCAACACGTTGATATCAACGCAACGTGCTTTCTGAAGATATATTTAATCGCTGTTCTCTACAATCTGAGCTGAGCGCGGTGGTGATCACTGTGGTGAGAGCGCAGATTTCCCCGGCGGGGAAGCGCGTTCCTGTCCTGGGGCGCCCGGGCAGGCATTGCTGCAGCGCGGTGCCTGCTGAGCAGCCGGGGATACCGAAAGCCCAACCAGCGCCGCTTCCCCTCCGCGCCGTGACGGGGCAGAGCCGCCGTCACGCGGGCCTTACCGTGACGCCGTACTTGAGGGCGATGCCCTGCAGCGTGTCCCCGGCGCTGAGCCGGTGCTCCACGTAACGCTCCGCCAGTGGTGCTGCCACGCTCGCCGTGCTGCCGTACGAGCGGGCCTTGATGAGGGCCAGCCGCTGAGACAGCTCGGCCTCGGACTCCGGCCCGCCGGGCGGCTCCTCGCGCGGCGACTCGGCCATGCTTCCCCCGCCGCGCCTCAGCGCCCGCGGCCCCGCGTCCGCTCGGCAGCCGCCAGATTTCCCCCTACCATGGCGCGGCCCAGGCGCCGCCCGCCCGTCGGCGGTAACGGCGGCGGC
>JACDJE010000001.1:2182693-2227401 GCA_016647715.1 Pavo muticus | reverse complement strand
CGGCCTCGCGGCGGGCCCTCCGCGCACGCGCCACGCAGCGTGCCGGAGACGGCGCGCGCGCAGTGCGGCCTGGTGCGCGGCGGGCGGTGCCGTTCCGTTCGCGCTGCCCGGGGTGTGCTCTGCGCTCAGCGTGGGAGCGATCCGCGGCTCAGCTGCAGCAGCGCAGCCCGGCGAGAGAGCTGAGCAGCTGCAGCGCTGAGCGCCTGCTGTGTGCGGCGTGGGGCCGGGCCCGCTTCAGCCTCTCATCTGAACTTGAGGTGCTGGCAAGATCCCGGATCGGATCAGCTGTCTGCTTGCTCTCTATTTACAGTGAATACCCTCTAAAACGAAAAGAGTTTAATATCTGAGCCTGAGCTGAAGTTAGGGAGCCTGTTTTTACCTGTATTTCTTACATGCGTTCACAGTAATTTACAGAAGAATCAAGAAGTGTCTTACCAATGAGGATTTGTTTGTATGGAAGAGAATTGCTAGCTGTAAGGATGTGTCCATATTGTTGAAGTATCTTCATGGAACAGCTGGCGATCCTGAGAAATGGCAGGGAAATGCTGGCTTGCCTGGAGCTCCCTGGCTTTGTGTTTAGGACGAGGGCCCTGCTAGGCTGGTAGTTACTCACCTGACAGTGGCAGAAGCAGGAGCTCATGTGCTTCAGTGCCAGACTGACAGGGATCCTCGCTATGCTCCCTGCTCGTCTGTACCAGCAGCTTACTGATGGGTCTGGGTATTTCCTGATGGGCCGAGGCTATGCTGCAATTAAAGCTTTAATTGCTTGGTTTAGTGCCAGGTCGTGACCTCTGTTCAGCACGGAGTCTTGTCAGCACTGACTGCTGCTTTCCTTCCCTCTGTCTTCTGTCTTTTCTCTTCCCTTGTTACTGCTTCTGCGACCTCTGCCACATGAGATTCCAGTTCAATGGAGCTGTGCTTGCCCAGACCTATTTCTTGAGCTAAAGTGATCAGTAATTCTTTAGGTAACGTTAGTAGTACTGATGTCACCTAATTGGGCATTGGACTTGGTGCTCTAATCAGACTTGCATGTGACTGAGGAGTTCCCTCCCCTGAGTCATCACTCTGAGACTGTAGACATCGTTACATCCATTACTCATTTCACATGGGGGAGGTTGTTGCTGCAAATATAGCAGCTAGAAACGTAGCTGTTTAAGTGAAGGCTTTCATTTCAGAGCCCTCAACTCAGCACTGTGAAGCATCTGCCTCACCTGAGGGTTTCCTAGAGCTGTATCTGGGGAGCAGAGGAAACCTCTTTTTGCTTTTTCCCTGGGGAGGTATTCAGACATAGATAACAGACTTTGCATTCTTGCATAACATCACTGTACAGGATCTGGCTAAGGACAAACTTATTTGGAGCTACTGCTCAGTAACTACTGTAGTATTAGCTCACAAAAGTAATTCTAGAAATGAGTGATGTGTCTGTGTCAGGGATTTGTCTCCTCACCTTCCTAAAGTAGTTCTGAGGATATTTTTCTTTTCAGTAGAGCATGATGAATCTTTCTGCACAACCAACAGTATTAAGTGTATGCAGTCCATTGCCTACCTGCTCCTGGGGGCTCCTAGCTGCCCTTTTATCTCTGCAAATAATCCATATCTAGGTCAGTTAGTGCGCAATGGTCTTGATTTATTTACTTTATTTTATAGGTCAACAAGCTGAAGTTAGGAAGCTTCTAAACTAGAGATCAGTATCAGCTGAGCCTTGTTAAGGCAGCCCATATAACTTAATGGCCAAGTGGAGAGGAAAGTGCCTTTTAGCTGGGTAATCACTCTGTTAATGATCAGATAGTCAGCGGTTATTTTATCAATAAAGAAGTGTTGGGCAGAATTTGCCTTGAGAAGTGTTGAATGAAATGGAGCATTACCTGATGTTACCTATGAAGCAAGTTAGGGACCTCACAACTTACAACACTTGTAGCAATGTGGGTACAGGGGTCAGCTGCAACAGAGTTGCTTTAACATCAGGAACATATGAAACTATCCTTGTGGGTTACTTGCATGGGCAGGTTCACAGGAGCCAGGACAGAACAGATGGAAACAGCGCTGCCCCTGGCACCGTGCTGCACAGAGCTACACTGCCTGCCCCTGCTCATGCTGCAACCTCTGCTGGAAAACAGTGCAATGGAGGACAGAGATCAGAGGCAAATCCTGCCCTTTAAAAATAATAGCCCTGGGTTCTGTAATTAATTGCAGCAAAGAGAGAAGGACTTGAATAAATTTCAAAAGGAAAGTAGGTTTGTCTGAGCTGATGCACGTTGCTTAAGCCGTGTGCGTATTCCTCATCAAAATAAGCCCATTATGTAGCAGTAGCAGCTGTGAGCCATTATTAATATTTAATGCTCTCAGCAGGGGTTACTATGGGTTTCTGTAATAAGGTTATTTGAGTGTTGCAATATCATGCACTGAGTTTACATTCTCAGAGCTTTTTTGGCTTCTTGTATAAAGTGCCAGTGAAGTTTCATTTGTTCCCCTTTCTTATCATTTGCAGAAGTTGAATATCTTTCTCAGCTGCATCTTAGGTGCGTGACTACCCACGAAAGGGCTCTCATTGCCTTCTTCATTGCCTTTAGCTCTTTTTGTGTATCGCTTGGTAACCAGTGTTGTAAAGCCCTGTGCTGATTGGAGCAATCTTGCACAGGAAAGCATGCAAGTGGCTTGGGTCCTGTGGCAAGGGCTGGTTGTGCTGTCACGGGGGTGCTGTATTTCCTCAAAGCATCTGCCTTCTGCTGTGAGCTGCTGGCGGGGATGTGCTGGCTGGCTGATGTTTGTTCTCTACCTGTGCGTGCTGGAAAGGCAGGCAGCCTTTGAGTGATCCACCATTACTTCCACTGCAAACAGGTGGGTTGAAGATGCAAGATGGAACTGCTGTTTTGCACATCGGAGTGGGCTGTCTGTGGCCTTATTAGACCTTGGATCATGGGGCCAGAAGCTGTATCCAGCAGAGCACTGAGCAGACAGGGAGTTGCAGCTGATGCTGCTTTGGGGGAGCGTGGGACAAGCTGTCCAATGACTCTTGAGGGGCAGCCTCTGGCCTTCAAGCTCTGTGGCTTTGTTCAGGTGTTTTTTGTTAGCCTTCTTATTTTTCAACTTTTCCTTTCAGGTCATAAAGACCTTGGAAATCAAGCTGTTTATAGCCCTGCCTGGTTAATGAGTTGTCAGGCAGGTAGCTCAGCAGCACAGGAGGAGGAAGCATTTGGAGCCGCAGCATATGTCCATTAGCATCATAAAGTGTTGTGCTACGCTGCAGTGGTCGTCAAGAAGGCACCCTGGGACAATGTCTGCTGCCCTCAATGACACCTGGGTTAAATGTGCTCACTTTACAGCTAACACATCAGACTGTAACCTTAATTCATGCCTTGCTGATTGCTATACATAGTTTGCTGTTGCACACACAGAGGAATGGATGGATGTTGACTAACCTGTTAGTGCATCACTAAATGGTCCCTTTCACATTTACTCAAAGTACTCATGACAGGAGATATTAGCAACATACCTTTTGCCTCCCAAAATGGCTTATAGGTTTGCAGGCAGTGATAGCTGTCACTGCTGCTGAGCCCTTCGGCGGCAGGTGTGCTGGGTCAACAACACTGCCTGCCTTCCCCTGCTGAATTCAGATTCAGCACAGCTAACCCCTGCTCTAGCCTTTTAATTAAAGAAGCAATGAACACAATAAATCTGGCTGTAATATGATAGTTGGTGGCACCTCCCCTGGCGTGTATACCCAGCAACAAATGTAGGCAAGACAGCCCTGTCACAAAGGATGTGAGCAATGCAGCCGAGGGCTGGTAATGAAGGAGCATCATTCCTCAGCCCAGTGCTTCTCCTTGTGGCTTTTTCAGTCTGAGAATATTCTGGTTGGAGAACATTTTATCAGAAAACCTGTAAACAGATGATTCAGCATGAGAAATGCTTTATTCAAACAGAAATAAAAATTCTCAATATTCATTTGTCAGAGTAGGTGCTTTTTCTTTAGTGTCATTACGTGCATTACTTGCCAAAGTAGTTCCAGTTGCAGCCGAGCCAAAGGGAGCTTTCTTAATTAAAGGAAGAAGCACAGAGAATGCATTATATATTATTGCAATTATTTTTAGGCTATTTTTTACAGTCAGCTTTGTGTAACCTGTTTCAGCAGGTCAAGAGTAACTCATTAATTTTATATATGCTTATAGCTTCGCTTTAGTTTGGAAAGACTTGAAATCAAAAAGCCCCTATAGCCCTCCCTGCAGCTATGGGGTTCAGTAGGACAGGCAGAGAGTGGTTTGTCAAGAGGGCTGTCCTCTGTTGAAGTGTACCTACAGTCAATCAGTCAAGGATCCAAGGAAGCTCCAGAATTCCCTAAAAATGTGAATGAAGTTAGCTGATGCCCAACAATCCAGAGCAGCCTATCAAGCCCTTCCCCTCCATGTGCTACTAAACTCATCCTTATTCCTGCTCACTGACCCTATTTCTTTCAGCTGTCCATCCTCATCTCACATTTCCATCATTTGTTGGCTTCAAGGTGGATCTGGCTTCAGCTCTGAGCTAAAGCTGCCCATACAAGGCAGAGTCTGAACTACCTGTAGGCTCAGTCCCCCAGGCTCCAGTTTGCTTCAATTTGCTCAAGTGATCAAATGCGACTTCTCCAAAATGCAAGCTGTAAGCTTTCAGCCTCTGTCAGATACCTCCAACTCTTGAGCCTGTACATGTCCCACCAGTCCCTTGCCCAGCTGACAGAAGGGCTCAGGCAAGCATACAGATGCTCATCCTTGCCATGTGTGCTTGCAGCTCTATGTGCCCGCTTTGTCTAGGGGGTGGGCAAGTGCTTACAAAGGGCAGCAGTTGAAAATAAGGGGGATTTGTTTGTTTTCCTTGCATGAAAGTGCTTGCAAAGCTGAACTTGGAAAGAGCAACTCCAGCTGGGTAATTTCAGAGGTGACTCAGAGCTTCATCCTGCAGCAGTACCTCGAGGACCCCTGTGGGGCTTCTGCCCGCCCCACTGCAGGAGAGGCTGCTCTTGGGGTGAGAGCAGTGACATGGGTGTGTTTGGAGCTGCACAGTAAGTTTCTATTCCAAGAGTTCTGTGCCCTCTGAGCTGTTTACTAGTGTGTGTTTTCCTCCTGTGGGAATACATTAATTGGGCCTAATCAGCCCCGTGGCTGATGTTGTCACTTGGTGTCCAAAATGGGAATGTGCTTTTGGTCTGAGCCTATTTTTAGTAGCTGCAAATAGGTCACAAAACCAGCAGTGCTCATGCTTCTCACAGCATGTTTCTCATCCAGCACAGTGAAGAGATGGACTTTAAGATATTACAGTGGTGTTATTGGAAGTGAGAAATGGTGGTGGACGAAGCAGGTCATTGCCTGGCCAGCTGAGTGTTTCTGGGTGCTGCTCCTTAACCCAGCTGTAACAAGTGCAGATCCTTAGGCTTGTCCAAGCAGTACTTCCCGTTGCACTCTCTGGGTCTTACCACAGTATTTCATGGTTTTCTCTCTGGACTCTGAGCGGGCTCAAATCTGACAACAGCGTGACGCCTGCAGGAGAAACATCCTACAGCCATGTTCTGGTGTGCAAGAGGCCACCGAGCGAGCTCCAAAGCAACTCTAAGCCAGAATACAAGATGAAGAGTTAATAACAGGGTAATGGTGGCCTGTAGGCAGGCAACTTGTGGCAGTGCTGCTCTGCTCTATACTTTGCCTCTCTGCTGGAGGCTGCTGTCTCCGGAGCAGTGTTGCTGGAAGCAAAAGGATGCTGGATCCTCACTCAGTAAACCTCAGCTTAGTGCAGCAGTTTAACTCTGGGCTGCTGAGAAGTGTGTCAGTGTGAGACCTGTTTTGTAAGTTAAAAGTCAAAAACAGGAAGTGAGAAGAGTTTCTTATGTGAGGGGAGTTGGACATTTTGGGAGGACTTTGTTTTAATATTTCCAGTATATTCCGAGTATATTGCATTTTTCCACACTCTACTGTAGTCCAGCTGCCCAAAGAGATTGTATATATCCTACCCACATGTTATCCTTGGTACTTGTCAGAGGAGCCAATGTCATGATGAAAATGTTCTTGCGTCCTCTTGTTTTCCGAAGGACAGAAGGTAGTGCTCTTAGGTACCTTAGTACACTATCGTTCTGTGTCCAAATACTGCACTTTCTGCATTGGCACATCTAATTGGCAATAGACTTGTTTGTTCAAGCATCGGTGGGGCTTGTGAAGTCAGACATAAATATACATGCTCATTATAATGAAATCATTTCTTCCTCCTCAAAGAATTTTGCCTGCAGAGTCCCTTCTAGGGAGTTCTTCAGGGCTGATCATCTCAGTGCCTGATACTTCCCTGCCTCACTTTATTGTTAGGTCTCTTTAAGTGCCAGTTTAATGGTTTTTTTTCAGCTGTTTTCCCCGTGCCCTCATTGCTTAGCCCTCCTCCTGTAAAGCACTTGCTGCAATGAGCAGCTCATTCTTGCTCACCATCCTTTGATAGTCTTTGTAATTGTTGAGTCTGTGTATAAGAAATATAGCATGTATGAGTGTACAAAGGCCTCAGTCTGTGAAATATCTGTCAAATATTGCCAGGAAAATCATCTCTGTTATGACTTGGCTCAGCTGATGACAGCCTGTGCTCTCAAAATGATTTGTATCTCTATTTCTAGTTGCTGAGAGCTCCTTAATTAAGACTCTAGTATTGGCCATAAAATAGCATTTACCAGATGATCATTTTGGCACCTCATGTGGTTTCAGCCTGTGCTGTCTGAAGTCCCATCAAACCGAAGTGAGATATGGAAAGACTGTCTGGGGCACTGGCACCAAATGTGAGAACACAGGAAGGAAATGTCCAGAAGATTATGGCAGTGGGTACAATTCTGACTTATGCTCTGAATTTGCAATCAAGTGCTAGAGTTGAGATAGAAACTTGAATTGCAATAGAAATCCATTGATTTCCTTGCTGCTTGCAACAAACAACTGTTGCTTCTCTTGAATTTCAAATTTGGTGATGTATAGCATCATCTGTGCTGGTGTCTTGCCTTTAGGAAGACCATCTGAATGAAAACGATGGGAGAAAACTGGAGAACATTGGCAAAACATGATTGCTCACTCCTTGCAATCCAACGCAGAAAAGCTTGTGATTATTTTTTTCCTTCTGTTTCTTGGCTGAAATGCTCAATTACTTCTGGCTTTGGTTTCCAAGCTCAGCCCAGCACCCATGTGTTAGTGTGCAGCCAATCTGTGTATGATACTAACTAGACATGGCAGCTTTCTTCTAAAATAGACTGTTCCAATCTGTCATTTTATTCCTTGGCACCAGGGGTTTTCATTTTCCTAAGATGAACTCCGCTGCTGGCCTTGAGCCTGATGGATTGGAAGGAGTGCAGAACAACTGCCACGGTCACTAACTCACCTGAGCCAAGGGGGAGTCCTGCCTCTCTGGTGAGGCATTCTCAGCAGCTGAACAAATATTTCCAAAAGAGTGACTGAGCCACTGAGAGGGATGAGCTGAGAGCCCAAACGCATCTTATGCAACGCTCGTGTTGTTCTCAGTCATACGGCTTTGCTGAAACTTGCCTCATCTTTTTCCTGCTGAGCAGTTCTTTCAGGCTGCTCTGAACTACTTCCCAAATTCCATGTCGCCTGAGCAGACAACTGAGGTCAAAAAGTTTTCTTCAGGTTCTCGGGGTCATCTGCTTCCTGATGACTACTGTGGCACTGCATCAAGATGCCTTCCTTTATCATTATATCCTTATACGTGTTGCAGCATGGCTCAGTTCCTTGCTTCTAGAAGAACATTCCATCTGAAGGAAAGAGAAGGTGAAGGAGAGGGAGCAGGGGCCAAAGGAATCCCTCTGCAGAGCACAGCCATGAGGATTTGTCAGTTCCCTGTACAAAATGCAGAACTCGTACCTGCCGCTTCGGAGCTGGAACCAAAAGCTCAGAGGCTTCAGGGACACCTTGGGATTGGAACTGGTTTGTAAAGCCACGTCTGTGCTTCTCTGTGTAAGAGGACGGGGTTTGTCATGGCTTGGCACTCACTTTGTGTGGATCTGAGGGGTTAGGATGGGTGTTCAGACCTCATCGTTGCCTCAATCCTCTTCTGCAGGACTTAGAGAGAGATCCCACCTGACTTTTTTTCTCCCCAGTGCAGTTCTGAGTATTTAGTCATACCGATTAAACTCAGCAAGCTGATTGCCACTGTTTAATACATGAGTTGAGAAGCAAGGTGCACTGAATGTATTAATTTCTTCAGTGCTGTAAGAGACCTCATTGCCCTCTGCTTTTGCTAATGAACATCTGAGTCATCTGTCACAGTTAAGAGTTAATATTCTTTTGGTAGGAGTAGGATTTTGTACAACTACTGTATTGCCGGTCACTACTGACTGATTAGTATGACATTTAACCTGAGTGCAAAGTATGCCATAAAAATTAAGGTAGGCCATTACGTGTTACTTTTCAGGCTGAGGCAGATGGCAGTTCAAGTAACCAATCCAAACCAGTGCTGGGGAGAAATGCATTAAACTGAGAAAAATACGCCAAAATCTTGATTCTCAAGGGAAAACAATGAGATATGAAGTGGCTCCTGGGGTGTTTTTTCACGTCCTCAGTGCACTTAGCTGTGTCAGTGCACACTTGAACAAGGCTCAAGCAGTGTGAGAACTCCTCTAGCAAACCAGGACTGCCTGCTATGGCAGGAATGTGAGCCTTACTGGTAGCAGGCAGAAGGAAACGTTCAGAGGTGGTTCTGAGGTGCTGGCTGTGATGCTAAGTAGATGCTAAAATTGGAATCTTTTTTCACAGCTTTGAAAAGTGCAAGACTGAGTTTAAACAAAACCGTGGCTTTTTAGCTGCCAAATCAACCTACCTGAGAGAAAAGGTGCTGTGAGCATCAGCTAACCGAGTGTCACAGCCGCTCTTCAGCCCGCGCTGTCTGCCCGTAGCAACAGGAACGGATGTGTCTAATGGCCCTGTGAATTGAGATCACAACTTTAGTATAGTCATAAGTGCAAAGAGAAATAATGGTAATCGCTGAGGCTCGATGGTGCAGTGACCTTTGAATCCCGTGCTGTTTGTAGCTGTTGTTCTTCCTTCTAGGCATGGCCAGAAAGCAGCTTCAGCAGTGGACATACCCACTAAAGAATTAAATGCTTCTATCCAAAAACTAATAATTAAAGAAAATGCTACTTTCCAGCTACTGCTTTTGGGTTCTGCTTAGAATCCACTCTGTGAATACAGAGGATGTCCTCTAGCACCTCAGTACTGCTCCCATTTGTGCTCTGCATGGCACCCTGGGGCCTCCCATCCAGCTGATGCTCTGTAAAATATAATTGCTGCCACAAACTCACAGGTGAGATTTAGAGCTAAGTTCTGTAGCCTTTAATTGACACAAGTGATTATCTATCTATGGAGGGAGTGCTACCTGAGCTGTTCTAGTGTGGGGCTCAGACTCATCACCTTAAAAGCCTCTTTATGAATCATAACTGTGCCCTTGAATAATTGAAATCGAACCGCGTTGCAAATCTTAAGATTAACAGTCCAAGCCTCTCAGTGATGGTTGGTTTTGACGCACATCCAAAGCAGGTACCACTGCTCATCCTCACTTGAGTTCCCTGTGTCCATACTGGAACATCATACGGCTCTGCTCCCCCGCCAGCAGCTCCATGGCTGTCCCTGAGCAGAGAGGCTCCCGGTGTGCCCTGTTCATCCTGGCCTACGAGTCCCCAGCAGGATGTGGATTCAGAGCTCCTGTTGCGAAGGTGAAGCTTACGAGGATTAGACCCAGATATCGATCAAATTTATTTGTATGAAATTGTTAAAATGCATTGCTCTGCAGCAGGTGGTGCTGTACCGTACTGGTCATTCAGTCATATCTAACTGATTGATCAGGAATTCTCATAATGATAGTGCTTGTGAGGATTTCTGTTAATCATCTGCTGTCAGCATTTTGTCTGTGCACAGAATTGACTTGGAGTTTCACTGACAGTCCATGAAATTTCGTTTTAAGGCTCTGGCTGTTATCTTGGCACCTCCACATTGGCCTTACTGGCTGTATTCTGTCAGCTTTCTGGTCCTTATGTGCTCAGATGACCTTACAGCGATCTCTCCCTCCACCTTCCCTGCACGTGGCTTTGTGCAAGTCAGTGCTTTTAGCTAAAGCTTGGTTTTATCTGCAGAAGTCTTTTGTCATCTGCCTTCAGGGGAAAAAAGCACTTCAGACCCCAAGCCTTGAATTGTAAAGCCTTACAAGCACAGATGTGTTGCTTTTATCCTTCACCCTGAGCAGCTGCTGGCCACCTGCCTGCACACTGTGCATCTCTCCCACCGCTGCCAGCCGGCAATTAGGGGAAAATGCTGCTCTTGCTCTCCTGTACCCTGTTACAGGCCTGGTTTCTATTAGCAGTACCATTTATTATAAGATCTATATATGTGTAAGACGGAGATCAACTTGAGTGCTTTTATTTAAGGAGAAAACAGGTTCTCAGTGCAGTTCCATTACCATTGCTAGTAGACCTGCAGCTCCTTCCCTAGTGGTGTGCAAATGGTTGGGAGCAGCAGTTATGACCTGGCAGGAAGCGTAAAGAGCTGCTGAGGAGATCAGAGCTCAGCAATATCACTGGAGACCTCTTTTAGTGCTGCGACCTCTTTTAGTTCTGTGATTCTGTGTCTGAACGAGTCCCTTGGGATGCACAGTTGTGATAAACGTAATGACTTTAAGCTGGATCCCTCCAACACTTTCTAAAGAAGTCCAATCAAGGAGCCAATCATAAATACATGTAGATGGCAACTGTTCAGAATACTCAGTGAAGTGTTGTTGTGCTGTAAAGGTGACAGGTATGTGCAGGGTGAGTCTCCCCTATTGTGCTTCCTGGTCCTTGCCCTGGGAGGAGGGCGGTGAGCCCTGACCACCTCATGGGGGCACAACAGCGGGCACACTTGGGAGCTTCTGCTTCTGAACATGGCAATGCTGTCTGTGTCCTATGCAGCAGATAGATGTGGAGATCCTCTAGCTCAGCCCAGCAGCTGTGTTCATTCTCAGCCCCTAAAAGGAGGATGCTGCCTGCTCTGGCATTGTCGGGTGCCATCAGGTAGGTGCCTGCTGTGGGGTGGCTGCTGGTGGCACCCAGATTGCCCACAGTCAGGGTATGTGTGTTCCTGCACGTATCCTTGCCAGTTTCTGAGTTCTTTGGGGGATGAGTTTCCCTTGAATTTCTGAGCAGCTTTGTTCTGGGGAGGAGATTCCAAGGGTCAGCCAGAGGGCTGATAGCTTGGCACCAGCTTAAGGGTTTTCAAATGAATTTCCCTGCTGAGGTCTCCTCTGTGAAGCTCCAAGCTGAGCAAATGACTGAGCTCAATGTGAGCACAGAGAATGACCCATTGGTGCCAAAGCTTTCTTAGCATCTCTGACAGCTCCTCCATGCCAAACCACTCATGTGTCCAGTGTGAACTCTGCTATCCCTGCACCCTGCTGGGCTCACAGATCTTGGGCCTTTCACTTCTGCTGGAGCAGGTGGGCTCTGCTGTCACCGTGTGGAAATAGCTACATGTATTCTGCAGCATTCATTCCTGCCATTGCACTGCTTACTCTCTGCAACAGTTTTACACCTTCAGCTTCTTTATTTTATTCTGAATGATGCAAGTGTTTGTTCTGATTGAATTATAGGCTAAATTAAGGACAACAGATGCACAATAGGCTGGACAAGCTGGCCCCATAGCCCATTTTATGGAAAAACATGACCCCAAATAATCATATTATGAAGTAAACAGGCTGCCTGCAAACAAAGGGAGCTGACTGACTCACAGCAAAGCAGTGACCTGTGCATCAGGGCGACCAAATACGCACAATGGCCTCTGGAATAACTCATCTGGCACTGAATACCATAGCTGGGTGCTACAATGACTATGCACAATAGTGGGAAAAGAGTAAGCTGAGCTGTTAAGAGTAAGTCTGCTCCTGTTTTCCTCAGCACCCGGAGCTCCTCCTTGGGTGTTCTTTACTCATCCCGATGCTGCACTAACCAACAACCCGGCTGGCTCTTCGAGCACTGCAGGTCCTTACAGCTGCTGTTGGGGACTGCTGCTGCTCCCTCAAGTCCGAGCCCCACCACCTTTGGGGTGTCCAGCATGGCCTTTCTCCTCTGGAGCTGCCTGTCTATCAGTGCACCAGTGCTGAAGGCAGCTTGTTCTGGCCTGCTCTTTTAATTATGGACTCGGTTGGACAGCTTTGAAAGTAAGGGAAAATCCAATTTTCAAATTGGATTTTCTCATCGGCACAAAATAGAATATGAAATAACTAGAAAATATGAAGTACAACAGTTCTGCTGTAATGAAAGATGCATGCTCAAGGAAGTGAATGCATTTTATTAACATGTCGTCACAGCTCTTTGTTTAAACTGAGCTCCCTCTCATCTCAGAGGTGATCTCCGAAAGTGAGCGCTGCTGCTGCCAGGTGCCCGAGCTGCTCGTGACCCCGCGGCTGCCCACTGCCTCTCCTTTACTCCTGGGCATCGCGCTGCCGTCCCCCTCCGGGCGCTGCGTGTAAGAAGATGCCGCAGTCGTTAGCCCGGCTCAGCCGCTGCGCATTTGCGGCGTAACGGTGGGGAGAGCTTAACCGGAGCTTCAACCCGCAGCCGCACAGCGGTCGGCGCAGACCGGGATCCGAAGGCGGTTATTGAGGTGCTATCCTTCATTTTCCAATGGGTTTGACCCACCCCCCCCACGCAACCCGAAAGCAGCGGGTTGTTACGGCACGGACGGAGCGCCGTTGCCGCCTAGCGGGGCTGCGGGGCCGTCCCTTCTGCCCCCGAACGTGGGGATGTCGCGGGGCGGAGTGCGGCTGTCCTCGGTGCAGCCTCTGAGAGCGGGCGATGGGCTGCAGCACTGCTGGAGCGGCAGCTGCCGGGGAACGCCGCCACCCGGCTCAGCAGGCGTCCGTGCGCGGGGATCTCCTCCGTCTGGAAGCTCTTCCCGCTGGTTTACACACTGTACGGGCTTTCCACGGGCAAGTAAGGCGCTTTTGCTTTCAGAGGCGGGGTACAGAGCGTCTCTGTTCCCTGGCGCAGACTGTGCTCGTGGTCACCGGGACTTCAACCCAAGCTGTGTAATGGCAGCAATGCAGGACCAGACCCGGTCTTCAAACTGCCCTTCCCTTTTTGCTAGAGCTAAAAGTGTGTAGAAATAAAATCCTGTCTTGGAGGTAGGAAATGGAGTGCGTGACCTCATGAGTGCCTCTGCAGCTGTATTCTCTGATTCAGTTCTAATTGAAGATCTGGGAATTTTGCTGTGTGTTTCCCATGAGCACTCCCCAATGTTGGGCCCTGCAAATCCCTCAGAACTGCATACTGGGCACAGATGTGTTGTGTTTTCTCACTGAGATATTTCCTCCCTTTCTTCAAGTGTCTCGTCCTTTCACTGTTGTTTTTGTTTTCCTTTTTTTTTGCATGCAAGAAAAGAAAAGTGGAAGGGTGCTGTGACATGTTGGTGTTAGTACTGAAAGCACTACTTGTATTTGTAGTGTGTGTCAGTGTACAGCAGTGTGATGATTTCACTAACTCAGCCTTTAGGAGATCCAAGCAGGCAGTGCGTTGGTTCCCCTGCAGCTTGGAGGGCTGTGTGTACAAAGAAATCAGTGTGTGCTCTCAGTGTCATGTCGATTAACCACAGAGCCCCAGTCCTGAGCATGTAATGGGAGAGAGAGAGAGAGAGAGAGAGTGGGAGAGAAGGTGAAACCTGACAGATTTGAAGCACAACACCACAAGAAATCACAAAAGCCAAATTTTTATGAAGGTTTATTTAGAAAAACCATGATGCTGGGGAGTCACTGTTACGTAGGGTGGCAATTCCCTTCCCCTTGAGTAATATGCACCACACTGTGCGCATGCAGTAACTTATGGTCCCGCGGTAACATCTCATCTAGAGCTTAACATGAACACTGCACTGCCCTTAGCTCACACCACCACTCACATACATGTTGGGACACACACAAAGTTGAGCTTTTCCATGAAAAAATTGTATAAAAAACACAAGCCAAACTGAAGCTGTCAACTCAAGAAGCAATGTGCAAATGTAGACAAAGATACTCCTGAAGGTTTGCTTAAGAAAAAGGGCCTCTTCTGTCCTTGTCCCCTGCTCAGTGCTGTTGGGAAGTGTGGCTTTAACAGGGACTTGTCCCATCCTGACCCCTTCATGTTACCTGCAGAGATTTCCACCAGATAAATCAACCTATAAGTGAGCTATAAACATAACAGCCTTCCTTCAAGCATCACCGCCATGCTGTTGCTGTACTGAAAGGATCCTTACACTGTTGCAGTGTTTGATATGTGATGCTCAGGGCCAGATGATGATAAGCCCTTGTGCAGAGCACCCAGAAGAGGCAGGATGGGTGTCCCTGATCCCTCACAGACAGGAGCAGGGCTGGCAGAGGCTGCCTGGAGCAAAGGGCCAGGCTGCTGGGTTCCACCCATGCCTGGGTCCCTGACATGGGGTGCTCAGCTTTTGGGGCTGGGGGTGATACCCAGTGTCTGAGCACCCCTCCTCCTGGAGAACATGTGCTGGTGCAAAAGAGATGGCATGTGGAGGGCAGGAGGTGGCCCTGGGCCTTCCCGAACCATTTCCCAGCCCATGATGTGAGCTGAACGCAGCTGTGGGGCAGTGAGGCCACATGTGCAGCTCTGCACAAAGCGACACGGGACGGCATGCTGCGGGCACTGGGGCAGCCATGCCAGCCGTCCTTCTGGAACGCTGCATGCACACACCAACACTGAAATGGCAGTTAAGACAAAAATGGATTGCACTTGTTTCCCTTGAACACACATGCATGTACCATCCTTACTAACAAAAAAGTTAAAAAAATTAAATACATTTAAAAAATGACAGGTGGGATTCTCTCCATTGGAACAAAAGAAAAAAATAGGGGCAGCACGATTCTGATCACTGAGGCTGGTCAGCAGTCATCTTCTGCCTTTAGGAATGTGGGTTCTCTCTTCCTCAGTGCTGCAAAGCCCAGCATCACCCTGCTGCTCCAGGTGGTTTTTAAGGGCTGTCTATTCAAGACCCTGCAGAGTTATGACTGTGTTACAGAACTTGCTATTTTCTAAAGGAATATCAAAGTTTTTCTACAGTAAGTCCTCCTTGGAGCTAGGGAAGATCTCAGCAAGACTCCTCTGTGTTGTTTTCACTTCCAAAGAAAGGCTTCAGCAGTTATGGTACAGACTGGGAGCTCACTGGAGAAGCCAACTGCAGGTACTTCGCATCCCAGTTTGGCATCATATTTAAGTGGGATTTGAGTGAATGTTATTCAGTTGAGACCCCCTGATGAAGACAGGCATCCAACAGGAGGAGCTGCTGTGGGCCTACTCTCTTCCATGAAGAAGGCACAGAGAGCACTGTGCCCATCAGCCTGCACTCCCGCTCTGCTCAGCCAAACCTGCTCCAGGGCTCTCACCCTGTGACAGAAGGATGTCCCAGGGGAGCTCCCGGAGCAGTCGTCAGTGTACCCCAGTGTGCTTCTGCAGCTTTCCACGAGCACTGGTGTCAGCAGCACGCCTGCCCGGAGCTTCCCAGGGTGCTGATGGACAGCCACAATGAGCATGGCTGTTTGCCAGAGCCAACTGGTGGCTGTGACAAAACAGTGGTACAGAGTAGCTTTAGACTGCAGGATACACAATACAAACATCAGACTAATGTAATGCTGTTGCACACTGGGGTTAGCCGCTGCTTCACAAGCACTTCCCACTGGGTTATGAGTTTGTCTGGCATCTGAGTGAAGGCCCTGACTTAGCTGAGCACTTGCTCCTACCTTCAATCTGTCCTTACTTGGCCAAGCACTCAGGTGAGTACCCGAGTGCCTCGTGCCAACCCAACTGAAGTCTGTGCATGTGAGTTCTGCAGTTGGTCCAGATACCCTCTTGATGTTTTTCCTGGAAGCATAGCCACTGCTCAAGATTAACTACTTAATTAGCCTTCATCAAAAAGGTCCTGAGAACATTGCTATAATACTAACAAATATATATATATATATAAATAACAGAACACAGGGCTCAAGGCAAAACAAATGCTTGTTTAGATTAATAGCAGTAAACTCTGTATTCTATGAGCAAATAAAAACTTGTTGGCATAGGAAAAAAACCTAACATTCGAAGGACATAGGATTGGCAGCACTAAGCTTTACTCTCTGGGATGAGGACAAGAAGTACCAGTGTAACACTGCAACACGTCCCACCGAACCCAAGCTCATGTAAACAGGTGTGCTTTGACAGTGCTTACACATCCGGGCATGACCCTGCACTTGGAGTTGGGCAGGCAGAGCCCTGCGGAATGGCTGCTCCTGCACAGCCCCAGGGCCTGCTGCAGGACCCAGGTGAGATCCTGCAATGCTGCACTGCCATTTCTAGCTCTACGCATGGGAGTGCCCCGTTGCAGGACCCAGTTCAGCAGAATGATACACACAATAAGGATTATTTGCAACATAAGGCATTGCAGGACTTGGCCCTAAGGTTTCTATTTCAGCAGAGAGCCCCTTATCCGTACACAAGGTCATACTTTAGCATATCCAAAAGTGCCTAAAATAAGGGTCGATGTCACTACACGTTACGCCCAGTAACACAGTTAAGATTCTGCATATTGGCTTCAGATATTGTGAAACTTCTTGATTAAACTCAAACCAACTATGAATCTTCCTCATGAAAACTTAAATTAACTGCGGAAGTTAAAAATGATCAGGCTGCGTTTCAAGGTTAAGAGATGTGAACAGAAAGGAGCGGCTCCCATTGCAATGGTTTTCCAGCGCCTTCCCTCCCTCCCCTTGAACGCTCTGGGATCGCAGTGCTGGAGGGCTCCAGTTCTGCCGTGATCCGCCGTGCACAGCTACTGCCGCTCTCCTTCCACGCGCTTCTTGCGAACTGGGATAGCAGGACAAGAGAAGAGCAGTCAGTGAGAACCAGAGCCCTTTTCTCAGCGACACGCTCCCTTCCTGTGACGTGAGTGGGAAGGAGGGAGCTTCTAGCAAATACTCAGCACTGTTATGTCCATAAATACCATAATTAACTTTTCTAGTTGCAGGGGTCTCTGTTGTAGATAAGCAACAATCATAAGCTTTTAGAAAATAGGTTGAGGTACTGATATCAGTGAGTACTGGCAACCAGGAAAACATACCGGACCTTAAAGCTTCTGTTTAAAGTTTCTGTTTAAACTTCATGCGCTACGATGACATCATCCATTAATGTTAACCAGCATCAATTAACTCACTCAGAACAGAGTAGGTTGAGATTGCCAGTAAGCAGAGCAAAGAGTGATGAGCTTGGTGTTACGGGCAGGATTCGGGTGACTAGGAGACACGTGAATTTTTACAGCACTTGAGATGCATTACAGCTGTATAGAGCAGGTCTCATGGGGCCCCATCTGCTGCTTCACACCCCAGTAAAAATGCAATGAATCCTCTCTGACTTGGCCAGGGAAGATTAGGGATGTTCTTCTGTTCGTATGATACAAGGTGGTGTTACATTGAACTGTCGTGTCCTGCTCCTGAGATTAAATTGCTGGAGTAGACAACAAAGGCAGTAAAACTGGATGAATGTGCACCTTCCACTACAGAAAGTCAATAATAATATATAACTGCAAAAATCCCATTACTTTCTATCAGGAGGTTTATTTCACAGTGTTTTCCTGGCAAACTCTGTATTCCTCCAAGGCCGTCAGTGTATAATCAATCATTTGTCTCCTAGTGTTTTGCTGCAGTTATTTCATTTTTTGAAAATATTCTGCCCTGCTAAATCTTGAAGAAAGCCATACAATGCAAGAGCTGGAAAATGAAGATTAGCCTCAAGACCCATGCCTAATGGCAGCTGGTTAAATAGCAGGGAAAGTTTCTAAGGAAACTAATAGTTTCAGGAACAAGAGTGTATTTTGAGGATGGTTAAGTACTGCTAAAAACAATACGAGGCAGGAGAGAAGTAGGTTCTAGCTCAATTTTTATCTTAGCTCTTTAAGAGAGAAACCCAACCAAATATGTCATGGTTTGACACCACACTTTGTGTTTTTAATCAGTTCTACCTCATAGAGCTTATTTTTATTTTATTTCCCTTTACTGTAAGCTATTCCTGCCTAGCCATCTCCTCCCTGCACTGTGTATTAAGCACAGAGCAGAGCATCACACTCAGGTAAAACCCGCAAAGCTCTCTTATCCTTTCCTGTCACTGGCCACATGAGCAGCAAAGCCTTTTGTGTTCCCTCAGTTGGCCAGGTTTGCCCTGCTATGGCAGAGTTAGGACTCCTGTGGTCCCTGAGCAAGCAGTGGGGCTGGCTGTCTTACTCACTGGCCAGAAGAGCTGATGGGACAGCTGGAGATCCAGGGTGCTGCCTGGAAAAGGGTGCAGTTACTCCCCTCCCCAGCACAACTGGGAGAATCACAGTAAGACCTCAGGTGTTCTGTGCTCTAGAGCCTGTGGAGTTGAACGTCACCCCTCACATACAGACCAGATGTTGTGAAGTTAATATTCAATCTTATGTACAGACTGGAAGAGTGTAAAGGCCAGGGCTTGGCTCACCTGGACAGATGAGGAACGGATGGAGAAGCATCTTACCCAGGTCGTTGTTTTTAGTGATAGCCGCTGCTACCCTGGTTCGTGGGCCTTGCTTTGTGAACTGGTATCCAAACTTGAGGATCTTGGAGTTCTCCTCCAGCATCTTGGCAATCTCCATCTCCACAGCTGTCCCCAGCTGCTGCCTCTGTTGGTGACATGGTGAAATGTCCCCAAAAGAAAAGAAAATATTTCTTCTCAAAACACAGAAAATAAGAGCTTATATTTCAGTACTGTGCTCAAACTACAAAGAGAATCCCTTCCCTGGAGACATAGCTCTGGGTTTTATGTTTCCTTTGACTAGCTTTATTTGGACGTTTTCCATGGTGTGGTTGCATGGGACATGAGCTGCAGAACAGCTCCAGAGGCTGCCTTGGCTTTGCCAGGGCCCTCTGGGAATCTGCACAGAAGGGAGACAGAAGGGGACTGCAGTTCAATGCTCTCTCTTTACCTGGTTGTCAATTTTAATCTCTGTCAGGGATTCATTCTCCTTCAGTGCATCAATCAGTGCCAAAATACCCGTCCCAGTGATGAAATTGGACTCTACATTCAGACTCTTCAGTGTTTTGTTCACTTTCAACATATCTGCAAATGCCTGAGGGGTTAGAAAGAGGGAACAGATCAAGTTCTTGAAAGCTTCAGGAAATAACAGCAAATCTGTAAAATATGGCCTAGTATCTACAAAGAAATAAGATATAAATAGGCTTAAAAGAGCACGGAGGTAGATCAGAATAGATTATGCTTCTGTTATGCATAGAAGCAGGGAAATTCTGCTAGGTAAAATGAAGGATCTGTCCTAAAGCACATACAGACCTACTTTAACACTGTATTCTATTTTCCAAACAGTGTTATAACTTACAATAGCTACAGGGTCATTGCTTCGAGTAGCAGCAAGGCTGAATGTCTTCACATGTACGTTGCTTTCCAAGGCTTTTGCAAATTCTTTCAGCGTTGGAATAGGGATATTCTACATTAAGAAGATAAATCGAGTAGTTAGGAAAGCCAGTCACATCAGTAGACACTGGTTCTACTTATCATCAAACTGATGGATTAACAGCCACAGACTGTGTGCTTGAACCATCCCCAGTGCCCATAAGAGCGTCTCAGGACGGACCACTCGTGCTCAGGGTGCTCAGCAGCCTTGTGGAGCTCTGTGCTGGCACGCTGTGTCAGCGCTGCCTGTATCTGGGTCAGGCCAGGGCCAGCACGTGACTGATCTGAGCTACTTTCCCATTTTGCCGCTGGTTGTTCAGAGTCTCTGCATCCCAGCTCCTCCCCATTTCCATATGTGGGCTAACTGAATTAGGGCAGTGATGATTATGTAGTGCCCAGGAGATGTCTTGCTTTACAAGCTGCTAAAGAAGGGCAGCCAGAGGTAGTCACCCGGTGGGCTTTTAATTGGCTTCTAATTCAATATCAGGCATTGATGACTTGGGAGCCTTTAAAACACTTCCCTTTGCTGCCCCTTCCTGTGTGTGCTGCTTTCCCTGCACAGTACAGGAAGTAAAAATATAAAGAGAAAAGGGTGCTGGAAATATTTGAACAAACCCATCTGTGAGGATTTATACGAAACCATGGCATCTACCTTTATGTTGTTCAGATTAACTTCTACGAGAGTAGGATCATTTGCTTTTATCCTTTGTAAACTTGCTTCCACGTTGGTTGGATTAGGTGGCTCCTCAAAAATGGGCTTCACCTTTTCACCTTTCACCACATCTGCAACAGAAGACCACATCAAATGCTGACATCAGGACCAGGCACGGTGGGTGAGCCTGGCTCTTCAGTTGTTGCTTAGGACAGCTGTGCTCAGGAAGAGGTTAGCATGAATCACAGAGCTTGGAGGCAAGAGCGTTAGCCCCGTGTCCTTGCCGTGTCCCTGGCACCTTCCTGCACCAGAAGCACATCACTGGGCCACGGCAGCCATAGCAGCTGGGAGGTATCATCACGGGCAACTTCCTCCCTTGTGTATATACAATCAGTTTGAGCCAAAGCAGCTTTTAAGCATAAGATGTAATATACAGCAAGGGCTGCTTTGTTCTTCGTCTGACATCTGTAAGGAAGGTGTGCTCAGAACATGCCCACTGCATTAGTGAGCAAACCTCCACATCTACAGATAGACCGTGCTAACAGAACAGCCTGGGATCGGGAGGCCCCTCCAGATCCTCCTCTGCTCTGATGCTATCTGCCTTACTAGAAATTCAATTAGCTCTTGTAAAATTGCAGCATCTGCACTTTTTGAGTAATAAAACTATCAAAACATGAAAAGCAAGTCTGTCTGCTAGCACCGAGATTTATGGAGTCATTGAGTACTCATGCTCCAAAGAGATACAATTTTGACTATTGGCAGCTATAAGCTATATATATTCTTAGACATGCATAAAAGTCATAGCTTAGAATACAATTAGTGCTTCTAATTCCCAGACAAACAGTTGTGAGGATTAATTTGTAAGCCCTGACCACCCAAGCCACTAGAGGAAACAAAGGAGCATGTTTTGGACCACATGTGTATTTAAACCCTTTCACTTTGTACAGTGAGTTATTTAGAAGACTTGTGCTCAAGCCTCAGTGTACTAGGCATTTCTGTGCAAAGTTCATCCCACATCAAGGGCCAAAACAAAACCAAATACATTTCAGAACTTAACAGAGATGAATTCATTCACAAACCTGAAGCTGGTTTTCATTCCATTCCTCTTTATATCATTTTTACTTATTTACCAATTCCCTGAGAGACCACGCATGTGCCTGAAGAACACTCCAGCCTTCCTAAAGATCAGGAAGTTGAAAACTGCTGGTAGAGAATTTGCTGTACTTTGGGTTCAAGGATGGAAAGCAAAAAAACCCAGCAAAGTGAGTTTACACTTAGAGCAATGCCATGCCAAGCTGGGACCTGGGCTTGGACTCACCCCCATCCTCAGGTTTGACAGCATGTTACTCAGCCTAGAGTTAGCAGTATTCTCCCTTTTCCCCTTCTTGTTGCTTCCCATGAGTTTTATTTTGTTTCTTTAATCATGGTGCAGTTTCACCACACTGACAGGCAACTTCTGAGCTGTGTCTCCTTCTTGTATTGAACCATTTCAGCTGGCCAAGGAAAGGCACTGCTTTTGGACCGAAGAATAAAGCGATGTGACAGGGCAATTTTCTGGCTGGTAAGTCTGTGCTTGGAGCATAGTTTAGCTGACTCACATAGCTGACACTGTGACTCCGAGCGACAAAAATAATCTGAAATCTATGTGGATTACTAATGTATGCAGTTGCCTGCTAGGAGATAGATGGCAGCTTGCACAGGGCCCCACTTAGGAGGCTCACAGAGAGCCTTAATCCTGAGAAAAATGAAGTGATGCAGCATTCTGTCTGCTTTCCCACCTCCTCTTTGGTAATAAGGGATGGAAATGAAAGTCCTTGGTAAGGACAGCTGCAGTTCTCCTGGCCTTGCAAGAAGAAAGTGCTTTTTGAGTACCGCTTCCATGGCAAAGGGCATTCCACAGTTTTGTCTCAAACAGCAAAGTTACCTTACCTGGTGTCCCAGAGCTCACTGAGCACTGCATGGAGGCTCGGCAGCTCCTAAGCCTGTGATGAGAAAAAGCTGGGGTTCTCACCTCTGAGATTCTATATACCACAGGTCTGCTTTATTTAGTGTAAATGCTTCTGTGTTTAGTGACTACAACTCTTTCTTGCTGGGGAGAATTCCCTGGCTGACTGCTTCCCATGTACCTAAGGAGCCACATAACAGACGTATAGCCCGCAAAGAAACGTTTGCTTACTTCTCATGCTTCCTTTTCCATCTTTGCTGCGGGCTCCTCCTTCATCAAATTTTGGGTTGTTGACCATGCTGTGCACCCCGAGAACAGCTACAAATGTGTAAACATCAGCAACAGAATACAACGTTAATGGCAGGAACAGAGACTGCAGAAGAACATATGCTACAAATTCTACTTTAGTTCCCCAAATAAGAAAGAGCTTATAAAATTTTAGCTCTGAGTTGAGCTTGCTGCAGCATGCACTCAGGGAAGTGCCAGCTGGAAGGCACTGCCGGGGGTCACCTTGTCCAGCGTCCCTCCCTCGCAGGAGTGCTGCCAGCATTAACCAGGTCAGCCGTGGCTTTGTCTAGCTGGGTCCTGAAAGCATCCAGGGATGGAAATCCCACAGTCCCTTTGGGTAGCTTGCTGCAGTGCTACCCTCCTAATGATTTATTGATTGATTGATTGATTTTCTGTAATGTACAACCCGAACCTCTTACTGCTCCTTGTTGTATTGTTTGGCACATCAGAGATGGTTTTGACTTCACATGTGGTTAGTTAATAAATGGGTGTTCATCTTGGGGTATTTATAGAAGCACATAGATGCTAACATGCCTGGAAAGAATAAGAATATATTCCAGCACTGTGAAATAAATAGTAAGGCTATAAGCTACTGTGAGAAAAGAAAACCAAACTCCATCAAAGATACGAAGTTATGTTTTGTGCAAATGAACTTCCAGTGTCAGAGAATAAACTATACTTTTTCCTTATACTTCTCCCATAAATTATCTACTTGGACTTTATGCTATTAATGTCAATTTTTACTTTTATCATCATGTTTTCCTTATGAGAGAAGCTCTGTTCTGTAAGCAGTGATACTTGCTGTTACAGACTCCATTCAAAACGCTCAGCAGTAGGTGTGCTGCTGCTTTTTGTTAGACTTTGATACCTACAAACTCAGTCACAAATGGCTGGATGCTGACCAGAGCTGAGCAACACTTGGAACTCCATTCCATAAACTTCAGGCTCCATGAGAAGTTACCAGCTGCACTGCAGCCCTACGATCCCTGAGATACACCACATCTCAGTCAGAGCCAAGACTAATGCATCCCAAAATGCGTGGTGTAGCCAAGGATCACAGGAGATAATGGTGAGATCGTGTCCTTTGATGGGACAACAGAGCAGCTATAAGAGGTTTGGGTTTAATGTTGATCCAACACAGATTCAGATGAATGGAAAACACTGAAATATTTCGTTTAGATTTTCTTAATTAAAAACAGAAAAATGTCAATGGAGCTGAAACTCTCCCACCAAAGTTTTTATATGGATTAGAGCCATGAAGCGTTGGCCATGCACCTCAGCACACAGTAGCATCAGTGGTCTCTAACAAAGCACATGCCCCAGCCTGCAGTTTCCCACTTGTTGACGCTTCCCTTCCCCAGATCTCATTAGCTGCTTCATCTCCTCTGCTTGCCTGCCCCACATCAATTAGAGATAGGTGAAAGGTCTGCAGCAGCTCTCAGGTTATGCTCAAAGTGCTCATGGGCACGGCGTGGCCCCAGGCTGGCCGCCTGTCCCTGCAGTGAGACAGTAGCAGCTGGGGAGGATCCTGACCCCAGTGCCAGGTCCAGGCAGAAAGCTGGATGTGTCCAGAGGACCATGCCCATGTACCATCTAACCTGCAAGGTCATAGAGCTCCGTATCTGAAGCGCTGGCCAGGGCTTCTTCAAGCTCCGGATCGAGGGTCACTTTCTCTTCTGTACGAGTTTCAATGGGTTTTTCTTTAGGGATAAATATTTTTCCTAGGGAAAGAAAAAAGCCAGAGTGACTAATGGATTATTGTAACAACTCAACTGCCTCCTGGCAGTGGAGGGAATAGGTCTGTGACAATGGAACTGCTTGGAAAAGTCTCAAGTGCATGTTTTCCTGTTTCTTACTTGATGCTATCCTCAACACCAGGATCTTAATAAGAGTCTAAAAATAAACAGTGAAGACTTCTGCTCTGTGTTGGTGATTGTTACTATGGAAGCGAATTTCCTAAAATAAATCCCCAGGAGCAGTGACAGCTGGGATTTTTCTGACGTTTCTGTGGGCTTATATTAGGCAGAATCAGGTCTACACAAAAAGCTTGCAGAAATTTCATCCTCATATTTAAGTGAGGCACCAGAGGCAATTAAAACCATCCTACTGTGAGTAACTTTCGGTTTACAAATGCCATACAAGAGCCTTAAAGCTCTGCAAACCTGATCACTTTCAGACATTCAGTTTAGTTCCCAGCCTTTCCGTCAGTATTTTCCCTCCACCTCCTGATAGTCATTCACTTAAACAGCCTTTTCCTGATCACCTGTGCAGGCCCGAAAAGGCTGAACTAAACCTCGTGTTCCCCAAGGCTTGTTTGTTCCCTGCTTGTTTCCCGTGCTCCACCCCTCCTTGTGCCCAACTGGCATGTCGGTGTCAGCGGGTGGCTCCATGTGACGTGGCCTGAAGGCCATCAGCCCTTCTGCCGAAATGAAAAAACTGCAGGAGAAATCCAGAAACAACACAGAAAGTCAAACTTACTCCCTTAGGCTGTTATTGTAGCCAACAGCAATACTGCGATGCTGGAGCAGAGCAAGATCCCTTAAATTAAAGTTCCAATGGAATGAAGCTGGGATGAGTTTTGGATGTAGGAGGCTTTGGCCCGCTGTCAACTTCAAGTTGCCTTATTATTTTGTGATATTATTTTGTTACCCTTAATAAACGCAGTTCTGCTATCTTGTGTTCAACTACAGACTTTCTGCCCCTGTTTTTTAGAACACTGGCGTCCTCATGGTTTTTTTCCCATTATCATAGAATCATAGAATCACCACGGCTGGAAAGGACTTCCAAGACCATCTAGTTCAACCGTCCACCTACTACCAGTATTTCCCCACTAAACCACATCCCTCAGCACAACAGCTAAATGTTTCTTGACCGCCTCCACAGACAGTGACTCCACCACCTCCCTGGGCAGCCTGTTCCGACACCTGACCACTCTTTCATAATGGTCCAAAGCATCACTTCTGTGTAGATAATACCCACTGCATTTATCTCTTTCACGCAAGCTTTTCTACTGCAATTTCTGTACTGTCAACTTCCATGAATAAGGTCACTGAATAGGCTCAGAAAAAATAAAAATGGAAATTTCTGAAGCAGTCAAGGTTTACTGATGCAGAATTCGACTCATTTATTCTAGGGATACTTGCACCAAGGCTAAATAACTTCAGAACACAAAACTGGACAGAAGGTTATGCAGAAAGCCAAAGCAGTATCATATGATGATTCATTTTTTCATGTGATATTTTAAGCAAGCCATTTTTTAACAAGAGGCTTCTAGAAGATAAAAGCCTTTGTGGGCCAAGGGTGGGGATCGTTTTCACTTTCAGCCTGCACTCAGTGGTGAATCACAGACAGCCGTCCCAGCAGCAGCAATGAGAAGTCAAGTGGCAAACTTGGGGTGAGGAACACTCGTATGCTGAAGACAGATTAGTCACGCTCTGCAGAGTTCAGAACAGAGCAGATGCTGCGGTTTCAGACTCTCTCTGTACTGTCCCTTAGCCTGAAGTGTGGGATGGCAGCTTCCAGATGCCATGGACCAGAAGTTAACTGGTGCCAGGAGTTAAGCAACTTGACTGGTTAGGATAACTCATCAGGAGGAACTTCAAGACTCCATTGGAAGCTACAAGACCAAAATGAGCCAGGATATCTGAGTAAACAATCAACAATGAAGAGCACTGGCTGTGAAACATTTTCCTTTCAGATCAGTGGCGGTTCCTCGAGTTCTCAGTAGTCAGTAGCTTGTTTAAGACCTAGAGGGAATCCTGCTTATCTTTATCCTGACTGACAGCATTATCCCAGCCAGCCGTGCTCAGAGCTGCACCTGATACCAGCCATCTCAGGAGGGCAGGCAGTGCTGTGCCGGGAGCCCAGAGCCCAGCCTGACCGCCTGCAGGCACCAACAGAAGGCTGTCTTTGGGTTGTCTTGCTCTGCAATTCAAGGGAGCTGGCTTGATCCCCAGAGCTCCTGTGAATAGCTTTGGAGAGGCTTCTTGCCATGTCAGCACCCAGTGGTGGGGCTGTCTGGGGCGGAGTGATGCTTCCATTTCAGAATCTCAGACTGGTACAAGTGGGGACGAAGTGACGCTGTTAGTGGACACAGGGCCTCAAGTCTTGGGTAAATGAGAGCTGGTGTATATTTCAGTCGGTCTTTCTCTATGAATTTTGGAAGCAGGTAGGCCAAGTACCTTGTACAGAGAGAAGGCGGAAACCAGTACAGGTTCATACTTTTTTCATACGGTTCACATATATAGGAATATAATTTTTAAGCATTTGTTTCAGGCATATGTAATTCTTGGATGGCAGCCCAAATCTTTCTAAATGTGTATATGACTCTCAATGAGAGTTTCACTTAAAGCATTCTTGGCAAATGTTTTAGAAAAAATATTCTATTACTGGTTATATGAAATATTTAAAGGGGCAAGGCCATGTCAGAGATGAAAATATATATCTTTAATATATGTCAGCCTTTCTGGCATCCAATGGCTTTGTAAAAATGTTCTTCTTTCTGCTATCTAGACAAGGACATTCTTTTGCATTAGCTCGATGTGAGGAGATTTTGCAGCATAAGAGCATTTAGAAGAGCTTATGCATTTAGCACGTTATTAAGAATTCATTACCTCTGCATCAGCAGCAAAACTGCGTGCCTGTGTTTATAGACAGTTGTCAGTCCGTTTTCCTGCTTTATTTTAAGGACAGAGTTCAAAGATCCAGGAGGTCCCTCCTGTCCCACACTCCTACGTTGTAAATTCATTTTATAGTGCAATTCATTTTATTGTGGAATCCACTGACAAAAAATAAGGATTACGGCCTGCTGGTCCCAGGGGACCAGCTTAAATTTAAAATGGATTATTTGTAAATACTTTGAAGCCTTGGAGGAATAGTTTTATTATTTTGAAGTTAGATCTATGAAAAAAGCTGCCTTTTCTATTCATGCTGTAATTTGGAATTTAGATATGATTAACGTTGGCTGTGTTACCTTTGCCTCCAGAACATGTTCACGTTCCATGCTATTTCTTAACAGTAATAGCTTTCTTCGAAAATAGTGACAAAAACATAGCAAGAAATGTTTATATGTGTCATACTTCAGCTACTTCAATGTTAACATTAAGTTAACACACACTTATGTACCAAATTATATATATTTTTGTGTTTAACTGCAAAACGAATTTCTGTTTTGGTGAAAACAAACTTGAAAGCATTAAAATATCATTTTATTTTTACACATATACATAAACTCAAAAGGTCTGGAAGCCAAAGTGCTGTTTTTTGACACGAGATTCCACATGTTAGTCAATGGCATTCTCCCCTTCCTTCAGTCAAACCGGGATAACTGGCTGTGGTGACCTGGATGACAAGTGGGGTGGATGCTTATAACCCAGGGGACTTTGTGACTGCGACTGTGGTGAGCAGAGATCTGTACTGGCTCAGCATTACAGCAGGCCTATTCTTTTTTAAGCACTGCAAAACTTCTATTCAAATTGAAATAGGATATGGTTCACGTTTTACTCAAAAGGGGTTCGGGCAAGAAAAGAGCCTATTGAAAGGCAAAGAGAAGGATTCAGTAAAAAGCACTGAATCAAACACAGAGAGACTTAGAAATGCAGAGAGAGATGAAAGGAAAACAAATCCTCTGGAAAAAAGAAATACTCCAGGTACTGTCATAAAGCCATGGACGTAGCTCTGCCACTTGGTTTCAGGAAGCTGTGATTTCCTGCACTGCTCAGATGCCTCCTTTAAAGACACGTCAAAGGAAAGCAAGGAAATGAGACACATCCCTGCCTCCATCTCCTTATGCAATAGCAGTTAACTACATAAGCATATATGCACATCTATAGGAAAATTGAGGAGGTGACTATGCCAAGCGTATTGTGGTAAAATAAGTTTATTTGCCTACTGTTATGTAAGGGGAAAACAGAGAAACTGAGCAGCACAGCTGATGGGATTGTACTCAAAAGGGACACTCAAAAAACATTCGGAGGATTTCATTGTCACTTGAAGTTCACATCATTTGGAGCACCCAAATCGTGTTGCGGTGTGTCTGCTCTTTGCCTTGCTTCTTAGCCTTCATCGGACTCTTGTGAATAAATGTAAGTTGCCACCATTTTTGTTCGCGGAGTGTTTAATATTTATTCCCACTTTGCACAAGACAAAGGGACTCAACAAAGTGCACAACTATGAGAAATAACTTCATTTTTACTGAAGTGCCTTTTCTAAAATGTCCTTTCTATCGGTTTTACAAAGGATAGTTGCTTAATTTTACAATACAGAGGCATTTTCTGCCATAATTGTAAAGCAATTACTTTCTTCTCCTATAAACTGTAACTCAGATTATTGTACTTTCAAGAAAATATCTGGTTACACTTACTACTTCTTACTTTTCAGTGAATCACTGGCTACAGTGAGTGTCTGTTTATTCTCCATTACAGAATGTTGTAATTCTGAGGTCAGAGCACTGACCTTAGAAGTGAAATTCAATGATCTTGGAAATCTGCCTTGCATAAATCACAGACACTTGATTCACTTTTTCCATTTTGCACTATTCTTTTCTTTTGAGGCTTACTTAAGTTTCCCACTCCAGATACTCTGCGAAAATGGAGCTAAATTAATACTTACCCAGAATAAATGTGTATTATGAAGAAGAAAGCAGACAAGTTCAAGTAAGTGTGAAGCTGAAAGCTAGATTAAAACACAGTATCATAATTGCTGCTGTACTGTTACTCTTGGATTACTGACTGCATTGTCTATGCCTTAAATCAGGATAATGCAACGGGAAGGTTGCAAAGTTCAGCTTTCCAAAGTTGTTAAATCTATTGTGCATAAACACGGAGCAAAGAGAAGTTGCAGCCGCATCCTTGGCTTCAGTCAGCGTGCAGTGATTCTGCCACCTTACTGCTGCTGTGTTGGCACATGTGCCCTCTATGCATGTAGGCAGAAGCTCTGAGGACACAGCTAGTATTCAAGTAGGAGCACATGTGGAGAGCACTGGAACAAACTGGAGGTGCCAAAAGTAAAATATCACTAAGATTCCAAATGCAAGTATGTTTCCCTGGGGATTGCAAAGGGCATACATTTCTGGTCACATCTTCAAAGCATGGAGGCACTGTAGCTCACAAAAAAACAGCTGGAAAAATTTACTTGAGATGGCTAAAACAATGTGTTTTCTCCTAACCTTGTTCTTGGAAACAGCTGAGTCCTTTTTGCTGACACTTCCCAAAAATCCAGCCTGAGGCAGGCTCTCAGCATGGGAAATTTCAGTGCAAACTGTGCAAGTTTGGCAAAGTCATGAGCAACTACAACAGGGTCTTACAAAAGCAAGCAATGAAAGACATTGGCTGCAGGAACTACTGTCAGCAGCAGCACCTTTTTCATGCTTTAAGAGACAAACACCAGTCTTAAATTTAAGACTTGAAGAATAGGAAGAAGGTGGCAAAAATTGAAACAAACAGCTTTGGGGGTGAAAAGACTGCTTTTGTCGGTCCAAAGAAGATACCATGTCCCTAAACTAAACCCTAACGTTTCTATGCAGAGCCTGGTACAGAAGCTGGGAACTCATTAGCATCTGTTCTAATACTTTGACCTTCTGAAAATGACTCTCATTATCGCTAGGCTGAGTATTGATACTCTGCATGGCACAGCACAACTCTCAAGATAGATGGTCTCTGCCAGAGCAACTGAAAACAGGGGTTTGCCCCAAGGTTCTCTGGTTAATCATTATTCTTCCTTTTTCCTTTTACCAGTTGACTGAAAATGTTAGTGTTTAATCACACACACGCGTTTTCCCCTTCCCTTTCCAGACACAAATAATAATAGCCCGATCCACTGGAGTTTTTCCATGAGGAGAACTGGATTGGATCCAGTCTGAAATGGTTTGGCCAAGAGCGGAAGACCTTGCAGAAAACAGAGACAGTGGTGAAGGACTGAAACAGCAATCCTTAACAGCAATCCAAAAGGGCATGGCCAGCTTTTTGTATCTGATCATCTTTCACAACAGAACTTCTTTCAATTATGTTTCATTAGTATCATGTAGTAAGAGAACCACTGCAACAAAGCAGAAACAGAAATGTTGCTAACAGCGTATGCTTGTATTACAGTAGTACTTAACTAAGATCAGCTGCACACATTTAGTGAGAGAAAGCTGCTGGCCGACTCAGCAAAGAAGGTAAGTGCAGATCAGAGGATTATGCTCCTTTCTAGAAATGGATGGATAGGAAAAACTGGGGACAAGGCTGTGAGAACAGCGGAGCAGGCCTTAAGCACCAGTCCAGATCCTAGGACACAAAATGCACCATTTCCACTCCTCAGACCTTCTGTCTGCCTTAAACAGAGTCTCAATCCTGTTTCCTTTTATTATAATCACGTAGCACTGGCATTGCTACTTAACATTTTGTGCCTGGGAAATTAGAGGCACTAGCCCTTACCCTCTCATCTTGTCCTTTACTTCTGGGCCACAATAAAAAGGCTTCAGAGCGACCTCCGTGAGACCGCCAGCTGTCCCAGCTACACGCATAGAGGGCAGTGGGTCACTGAGCAACTCCTCTGGCTTCCATGTAGGGATTTCTGGAGTGTCTGTCTTAAGTAGGAACTAATCCAAACGTCCATAAAGTAAACACTTAGAAGCTGCCAATCACTATGGCTACACTAATTGGCACCAACTCCCTACACCTCTGCTGCTTATTAGAAATGAGCCCTGCCTGTGGGAACGGCTGACTAACAGCGGAGTTACACACCAGTTCCTAAAAGCTGCCCAATTTTCTGCACGCACCCCTGGGAGCGAGCACTTGGATGGGCACATTCAGACAGAGCATCCACCCCTGACATGCGTTAGAGAAGATGCAGGGCAAAGCGATCTGACAAACCTGCTCAGCGGTAGACTGGGTGTACCGCCACCAGGCTGGGAACATTCTGTCCCGGGCTCAGCACAAAACTTGGGGTTTCACTGAAATTTGAGAGCCTTTCCACGAAAACTTTTTGTACTGCAATTAATGTCGTAAGTCAACAGGCTGAAATCTGGCAGAAGGCCAAAGCTCTAATGCATGCCATATGTTTGATTGTTTTTGCCAAGCATTTCCAGTCCCTCAAAACCATGATTATAATCAAAACCAAGGCAATTCCCCGCACAACCACCCCCCACCTTGAGCTCGTATTTAACACTTCCTGTGCTCCAACCACTCTGAATATCCCCCTTAGCTTTGGAATTTGTTTGGCCTTGTTCTCTAGCACAATCAAAACCTTATGGCTGTGTTGAGCATACGAAGACCCACATACGGAACTGAATTTTGTCCTTCAGCAGCATTCTGGTATTGCTTTTTGGTCAAGAACACTCCAATAAGACATTAACAACAGAAGAAGAGAGGCAGAGACACTGTGTAAAAAATAACCATGTATCACAGGCTGTTCTGGACGGAGGACATTTTAAATGCCGCCTCCTTTCAGCTCATCACCAAATTTTCAAGTCAGTATCAGATCTGCATGATAAAGATAGGAACTGGCAGAAACATCACTTAACACTTGGTAGAAGCACCCCACTTCCTACATGTGGAAAAATAAATCATTTCCCAGTGTACGACAAATATCAAAGTAGAAAAGAGTAACAAAAGCTTAAGCAACACTTCACATCTTCTAATCCTACTGACAGGCAAACATCCTCAGGTGGCAAATAATGCCAAATTGTACATAGGCATTGACATCTCCCACTTCTTATACATAACTAGAGGCACTTTGGAACTGTTTCAGAACTTAATTTTTAACTACCAGAATTGCTGTAAAATATATTTGTGGCTATTTACGATATGGCTACATTATAGTGCTGCTGTAGTGTAAAAAGTGATTTAACAGGCATATATATAACGCAATTATATAAATTTTTACCAAACTGTAAATACACTTTAAAGCCCATCAACTTGCAGAAGGTGAAGAACAAGCTTTTCCCCAACTATCTTCCTCAGTTTCCTATGAGGATGTATTTTCAACACACAAGCTACTTAACCCAAGCTAATTACTGAGCTTTAGAAGAATACTATCAATACTTAAATCTAGCGTTTAATATCATTTATTGGACATCTGGATGAATAGGAAACAGAGGCAGAATGTTTTTTTAGCCTCGTCAGATGACAACTCAAGTAGAATAAGCAGTGTGTGGAGTCACACTGCCACAGACGGCACTGGGATCAGCTTTACAAAGCTGCTGCGCCACTCCTGCAGGGGCAGGTATCTCCATGCAGCACCATTTTGTGTATTTACCTGTGAGATTTCAGATGTGATCACAGTGCAAAATGGCAAAATCTCAGCCCTAAGTCAATGAAGTATCAGTAAGGTGAGACCTGACTGAAGGTGTTGGTAAAAATATGCAGCAGCCTGCAAGTAGTAACTTACCCTGCTCTGGGACAGTGGTGCATAGGAGACTGGAAAATTGAAACATGTGGTAATAAAGCCACACATCAATAAACCATTCTCCTCCCTGCACAGCACGTGGTTGATCCCTTGCTACCTGCAGGATCCCTGCAGCATTCCTGTATTTCCATAGGGCTCTGAATCAGCCCAATGAATAGCATGGAGCTCAAGGGACGGATGGAGGACAAAGGAGACGAAAAGAATATGCTGCAGGATAAAACAATGCAGTGATCAGATCTGGCTGGAAAGTGTATTCTTCATCTGAAACCATTCTTCCACAGAACGAAAATACAACGTAATGACAGTAACAGCCATTCTTGCCTGGCAAGGAACATTTGTATCTTCAGTAGTGACACGTAAAGTAAAAAATGTTGCACTTGACTGTCTTGAAATTCCCGCTTTTCTTTAAGCAGGTCCCACTGGAACCAGGGGCTGATGGTCAGGAATGACCCAGGCTGAGTCCCGGCTGGAATGCAGGGATGGCTGCAGGCAGCTCTATGTATCCACTGCATGGAGAGGAGGAAATGGTGCCGTTCAACACTGCTTGCTTTAAAATGCGATTGTTCCTGCCCTCAGGTTATCCTACCTATGTTTAGGTGATTAGGTTTTCCTGTTTTTCTCTTTTTCCCTGTAGCTGTAGGGCAAGGGGAAACAATGAAGCCATCTGCATGAATAGTGTTACCAGATGTGCTAGTAAACAAGTGGAAAAATACTTTTTTTTTTTTGAGCATATTCCCTGAGTTATCACAGACAGTAATTGCAGGCAGTGCTGACTTAGAAAGGCATCTCTTTCCCTGCCGAACACCTCCCGCACCACACACCCTTGCAAGGCCAAGGCCTGGGAGCAGCGTGCTGAGCGTGAGGCCAGCCATGCCTGAACTCACCTCCAGCCAAGGCCCAGCCAGCAGCACGCCTAACCCTGCAGCTGGAGCCATGGGGCAGTGAGGCAGACACCGCGTGATGGGCAGAGCCACCGTGTCACCTCCTCCTCCAGCAGCCCCGAGCCTGACTCACCAGCCTCACCCTGCACGGTGGCCTCCACCTCCCTGTCCTGACCAGCCTGATAGAAGGGCCGGGCACCCAGGTGTAGGTCATGATTCAACCCCGACATGAAAGGTGGCCATACCTTTCTTCTCCCCTGTAAATGGAACAAAGTCTTCCCTGTCCTTGTGCTCAAGCGCTTGCTTCTCCAAGTATGAAAGCAGGCGTTCTCTGTCGAAGGGGCCTGTGGCAGGCTTTGTGGTCTGGTCCTTTTGCCGAAATCCAGCAGGAAGCAAGGCATTCTGTGAAGGTATGTGGAAGAGAAGGTGGCATGTAAAGGAGATGATGCAATTTCATAGTTTTCCAAGTTATTCAATCTATTTTTTTAAGTGGAATTATTATTTGCATGTTTCTTCATATAGTGCTCCTCGAGGACAGCAGTAACACACGTTACCTAAATGTAACCAATAAAACCAGGGTGTCTTCCAGGCTTCTCGTTTGTAACGCCTCTTAATATCTTCATTAACTACATCTACAACCGTAATACCAAAGAACAGAGTAAAATCAGAGCACTTTCTGTTACACATACACATACATAGAGTTTACAGCCCAGGTAAACAGACTAGATAAGCTCCCTCTGCATTTTCTTCTCTCTATTTACTTGTTTCTCCTCCCCTTTTTTTCTCTCTCTCTCTTCATTTTTTCCAAAACTCTTTTCAGGCTAATGCAGATCACTCTTGAACTTCAGAAATTAATGGAATGCACAGAAAGTAATTGGTGAATGATGTGGATGTCAGCTATTCAGAGCACGCAAGAAGCAAGTACACAAAGCCCCACTTTAAACATGTAGCTGCATGACCATGTGATTGTCTCTGCCTCCTGTAACATAGGAAGATGCACAAAGCTCCCACATTTCTGCCCAGGAAACCCCAGAAAGGAATACAGGTACATGGCCATGGCAGTGCCTACGCAGCAAAGCCAATGCGTTGAAGATGCCCTCAGAATACTGCAGGAACATTTCACTGCTGGCCAGATCATGCACTGCAAAGCTGATCTGTGGCAAACAGCCATCAAATTCAGAGCATATCCAGTGAACTCCAGACACTAGACATCTCATCTCTGCTTGCACAAACGTGCCCAGAGTGCTGCAAGATTACAGCACATGCGCAGCTTGGCTACAAATGCACTGTGGCTTTTTTTTATATCTTCTGTCTCTATTTGAGATCCCAGATACACTTGAAAATAACAGAAAATGCAATATATGTGTGGTAGTAGTGAGGGAAGTGGCAGTATGGAGGGTCAGAACAGTAAAGCCCAACCTTAAATTTCCAGGTAAATTTGTGCAATAAATCTACAGGCTTACCTGTTTTCTTCCCAGTTATTTTTGTCTTCAGAGCGAGTGGGTTTTATCTGCCAGTTTACTGGCCAATTTCCAAATTCCTACACCAGTTTGGAAGGTTTGGGGGTAGGAACAACCAGAATTCTCAGCAAGAAGGTTTGGGACTGTAGGTTTGTAGGACTGGTGGTACCCCGGCCGGAGATCTTTAAACTTGTTGTGAGGGTGCCTTCAAGTATCCAAATTATCCTCATTCTCTAGAAAATGACAGCTCTGTTGCTGAATCTTACTTTCCTTAATCATGCCCAAATATATTCTCTTCTGCTAAATATATCTGCGATGAATGACACAGACAACAGATTTCGGAAGTTCAAAAGATGTGATCTTCACAAACACCCATTCTGTTTGTTTGGTTTTTGCTCTGTGCTCAGAAATAGCAGCCATAAAGCACTTCTCAGTACACAGCAGTGCACAAACATGATTAAAGATTTAGGTTGCAGACAAGCTCGTGTCTAACGGATAAAGAAAGAGCACAGTGACTCCTATAAAAGCAAGGAGCACATCACAGCAGGAATTAAACCAGCATGGCCCTAGCAGAGCTGCTCCTCCTTCCGCGTGCACTGCCCCTCCCATGACAGACTACAGACACAGAATGCTGCAGTGCGCAGCATTTATAACGAGCAGCTCCCAGCTGTGAGCCTCTGGCCCCTCTACTAACCTCAGGATCAAGGTCATCGAGAACATGCTCTAGCTGCTTCAGTTCATCCTCTGAGAGTTTGCTGAGTATTTCGTCTTCATTGATATTCTTATATTTCTCCAGCTCCTTTCGGAAAGGCAGAGACATGGCTCCTGCTGCACTGCTCAGCTGCTTCCCCTACAGACTCCAACCATGCAGGACGATGGAGCTTCTCGCGGTTTCACTCCCTGTTAACAATAAAGCATTATGAGCATCTCGGTTTAGCTGCAGCCCTGGAGAGCCCACATGCTGAGAGCCACATTTACAGTGTATTAAGGAAAACAAAGCAGCAAGATGCTCTGGCTCAGCTGTAGGAGTGGGATGCGCTGGGGCTGGGCAGCCCTACCCGAGGGATGGCAAGGGACCAGATGGCACTTGGGAGCCTCACAGGTGCAGTGGCAGAGACAAGCTATGAGACCTATGTAAGAAAAAACATCGGGAACTTATCCCTTCCACAGAGATAAATCTGTTTTCCTCCATGTGCTCAGAAACAGCAGTATCTGCTGTTCTTTTGGCCAGAGGAATGAAAAGCATCAGAGGAAAGCGGCAGCCACAGAAAGCAGCCCAGCCCTGACACAGAAGAAACAAAATGTTACGCCTTGAGGTATTTTATCTTATTCCAGCTTTGCCGAAGGCTAGAGGCTTACCCATATCATCTCAGCCGGCTTTCCAACATTTTGATTACCTAAGCAGCTTTAGACTACACTGGTTGGCAGTGTTATTTCAGAAACTTTGGCTACAAATGGTAGCACTTCTCATCAAAATAAGTCTTGCAGGGGGGATGTGCTACTTGGAGCTCAAGAGACCGTTTGCCATTCACATGGGTACAACAATTAGTCATTGTCACGTACTTTGTCATATGACTAAGAACTCTCTCTTTTTATTCACTGTTTTTTTTTCCTTCTCAGACGCAACTGGAGAGCTAGAATCTGCTGTAAGTGGATGGAGTGAAAGGGAATTAATGTACGATCAGACACAGCATCAGCTGCAGAGTTTAAATGGGATCCAGGCCTTCCCAAGCATGCCCAGTTCCCCACCTCCACACAAAGCTCTCTGGACTACTGTATGGGAACTGTTCAATCATGGCCTGAACCTCTGATTGACCACCTGAGGCAAGCACTGAGTCAGCCATGGGAGCACAGGTGAAAGCAATTCACCTGTGTGCCTGGAAGGGGTGGAGCCAGGCTCCACCTCTCCTAGACCCCATTTAAGGGCTGACTTCCACGAAGGAAGGATCTCTTCCTGGAGATTGCTCCTTCTGGAGTCTTGTGAGCCTACAACACCAGTGAGCACCTTTCCTCTCTGTTTGACTATTCTTACTAGCCTGACTTCTCTATATACTGGTTAACTTTACAACCTGTTAACCTTACGACCTGTTAACCTTATAACTACCTACAGCCAGCGGTGGGGTTTGGCAGCTGAGTTTTGCATGCACAGATTTAAGTTATGGCTGATCTGGCAAGCAGCCAGCTGGCACTACACTTGGCTGATCTTTCAACCAGAACATCCTTCGGCCAGGTCCTCAGCTGTCCTACACCAACAAAATCCATGCAGGTTGTGTTGCTCTTCACATGAGCTGGAAGCTTGGGCTTTACATTTCTCTTATTCAGGATCTACATGAAAACGTTGCATTTACCCACAGACTTTCTATAAAAATATTAAATATTAAAAGATAGCTCATTCTTCTATTTATCTGAAAACAGCAGACTACAGAAAGGGAAGAGAATAACTAGCACCATTTCAAATTAGACAAATCTGGAACCATAAGCCTACCCCTGAAATACTCAAACAGGATATTCCAAGGAAAAGCATTACCTTCCCCATACAGCCTCGTTCTTTTACTACTCTGTTTATTAGCCCTGTTAAATCATGAGTCTGCTTCTGGAAGTTACTCAGCATGAGATGTCTCACAAAGTTAGAGGAGCAGTGAAAAATCCTTGTATTATCAAAATCCTATTGTATGATGTGGGAGCTATGTTTGGGCAGAAAAGAAAAACAAAGCAACAGTTAATGGTTTAAAAAAGCATTTTTGTTAAAATGAGAAGTATATTTTTAAACCGTGAAAACAAATTGAGGAGCAGCGCAGCAGTGCTAAGGGATCAGGTGCCTTCTCAAAGTTATTCCTTTGGGTAAACTCATTAAACACACAGCATTTCAGCTCGGCACTCATTAACGGGGCTGAAAACATTTCTTTGAGGGGATTAGAGCTTCTTAAAACTCTATTTAATGGTTTAAATATTTCTTTCATTACAGTTAAATCGCAACCCTGGGAAAGACAGGCACGTAATCCCGAGGTCAGGTTTGGTGGGTACTGTTGGAAAAGCAACAGGTGAGAGCACAGCGTGGCTCTCCCTGCCTGGGCCCAGCACTGCTTTGCAGGGAGAGCATCTTCCAGTGCTTTCACCACTATCAGCAAAACCATGGATGTAAGGGCTGTCGTGAGAAAGGTTGCAAAGTTGAAGCCAGGTGCTAATGGGTAATTACTGCAGAGTCGGGTTTGTTTTGGAGATGTTTCTGATTGCCTTGTGAACTATTCAAGGGCTTAGTCATAAAGGGCAGCATGCCAGGAGGCACTTTTCAATGTATCAGTCTCACTTCTGTCATGGCATGAAGCGCTACTGGATAACCCACGTTAGCGTTAGTAGTGCATGGAAGAGCTTGAAATGATACTTTTCTTGTATGCATGTGTTTATGACAGAAATTCCCTTGATATTTTCCCTTTCACAACTGCATCTTACTCCTTAGTGACCGAACAAAAAGCAAAGGAACTGCTAAGGGGGATTCTTTGCCCACAGTCCCTGCAGGCAGTACACTCTCCTGGAGCTTGCCACTCACAGGAGGAGCCCTGCTGAAGTGCCAGCCTTCACGTTCAGCCTCTGGGCTCACTATCAACCTCTCAGCACAATCACGTTACCAGGAACCAAGGGAACGAGATGAATCTAACAAGTCAGCATCGCTCAGTCTGGAAAGGAAATGCTGAAGTCCTGAGTTCACACGCCCTGGAAATGGCGCTGTAATGTGATGACTGCTATCTGCACCTTCCTAATTGGATTCCATTCTCTTAATTTTGTGTATGTAAACAGGGCCATATGCTGTCTGCGCCGCTTAGTGCGGTTTGACTTTGTGAGTGTACACGTACTGTTTACTTTTTACAGATGATATCCACTTGGGTTGCTTTGTTATGGTTACTGTAGGAAATAAACATACTGAAAACCGAAGAAAAGCAAACATAACTAGCAGCAGCTCCTAGCTGCCCTTATCTTGAGCACGCAAAGGCAGATCAGGTGTCAAAGGGAGGAGATGTTCCATCCAGCTGCAGAGGCACTGTGCTGCTCAGCATGGCCTTGCATCAGGGACACTGAGGGAAGAGGAAGGAGGGTTCATAGCTAAGACTGCGAAGTTTCTGTTCAAACTTACAGGGAAGAGTGAACACTCAGAATAAGGAATAGAAGAGCATAAATTCTATTTGTTTTCCCATTTAGTTTCAGTATTGAGGAAGAGTTTAACATGAGCTCAAAGACCCATTGCTAAGCTGCAAGGTGTGCCATGCCACTAGATGCCCAACAGGTCCCATTTGTGCCATCAGGGCAGAGCTGTATGGAGCAGTGCTTCTGCTAACTGTGCTACTTGTAGAGCTTTGTAGAGCACGGATGTTTCACAGTGAGCTTCAAAGTCTCCATTGCTGTCATTTTGCCTTTGATTGCTTCTAAGGAAAGAAATACATATTTCTGTTTAATCTGGGGAAGCTTTTTCACCCTTTGCTATCAATGTGAGGATTCAAAACATATTTTCAAAGACAAAAGAGGTGTCCTTACTCAGTCTGCATAAAACCATTACAGCTGTACGTGGCCAACACTGTGGTAACTCCTATATTTTCTTATGCTACGTAGGTAGTTTTTTATTATAACCCTTGTGTGCTAGTGAAGGGTTTTGTAAAACAGGTAGGCTATGGGTTCTGCTGACACTACAGTGCTGCCAAAATTTTCCACCGCTGATACTGCTGCTTCATTCTGAGATGGAATCAGTCCTCTATGAAGTTACTGTCCGATGTCAGTGGCCCACTGTCCTAGAGAAGCATTGGAACAACTTGGCCTCCAGGACCAGCAGCTACAAAGGCTCATGCTTCCTGTAACACAGGCTATACACCTAGAAAACCACCATGTCTCCAAAGCATTCACTTCACATTGACAGTGATGGCTATTTACGTTCTGAAAAACAGCCCTGCAACTGATCTGTAAATGTGGAAAAGTTCTTCACTTTCTTTCATCTCAAGTAGCTAAGCACAAACGTGAGGAACAGGTAGAATAAATCCTGAGTTAAATTGATACTGGACCAAATAAATAGGATTGGGGCTGTTATGATTAAGAGCAGTGTTTGTGCCACACAAGCAGATGATGTGAGATTCAGGTGATTGTTTTGCACCATCCCAGCAACAATGCCTTGAATCCAGCTCCATGCTGATGACCTCTCTGCTGTCCAGAAGCTGCTATGAAAAATAAGGCTAGGCTGTTGAAAGCTGACACTTTAACACACATACATTTTAAGAAATACTCTGCTGTTTGACAGGCAGCTAAGGTTCTTTTAGTTTCTGTATGTAAACATAAAAAGCAAGAGCAACATGTGTTTTCCAACCATGAGCAAAAGGGAGATGCATACTTGGAGCTCGTGCTTTGTGTTACAATATTTCCTTCTGGTTTAGAACTAGGAGCTTCTGGAATCTCTGAAGATGTAGGAAGGATGCATTAGGTCCAGCACAGCACAGAAGTACGGTGGTGGTACCCAGTGAAGCATTATGAGACTGATTTTGTGTGTGTGTGTGATAAAAACGGTATCAGCTAGAGGTCCTGATGTAAGTAAGAGGCACCAGGCAGCACCGAGCTCAAGGCTGCCCTGGGCAGTGCTTACATTGCCAGACCTCTTCTGCTCCCAGATCAGTTTGCCATCATTTGTCATACTTTAGCAAAGGATCCCTAGAAGTACTTACGTATTTAAAACAACTTTCAAATGAAGCAGGTTTCCCTGCACTGCTGTACAGTAATCGACTTCTGTTTCTGACTACGGTTTATTAGAAATGCCCTTAACTTCATTTGCTGCAGAAAAAATCCTCCCACACCTGTCTTCCCCACCTGGAAACACTTGGAGGCGAATGGCTGTGTGCCACTCAGCTGGTCAGCTGAGGCTGTGTGCCTTTCACTTACAGACACCAAGCCCAAAGCAGGCACTACCAACATTCTAGATGCCTAACCAAGGACTACGAAAGGGACCTGTTTGTTTCCATAAGTTACTGTTACTGTCTACCAGTACAGTTTCTAGATTTGCACACTCTGGTCCATAAAGCACCATTTTCCTTTTATCCTCATTTACTACAGTATTAACAGTCCAACAGATTAGATACCCATCCGATTACTCAAATTGCCACCAAATGCTAGCAGTGTGTTAGCAAGGATATATTTCATCTAAAAAATGGTGTGTGGTCCCTGGTTTTATGTTCGGCAAATTATCTCATTACATTTCCATCTGTATGATTAAAACCTGTTTGGCAGAAAATGTCACTTTATGTAAATGCTTTTTCTCCCCAGGGCTAATCTAGAGTTAGTTCACATTCTGTTCCTAGCAACTGCTTTAGTCCTATAAAGAGACTGGTAAATAATTAACAATTATGATGTCCTAACATTAGTCCAGGTTTGAACCTTCAGGAGGATCGGGCAGTGATCAGACACTCCATTTCATAACTGGATGAGCCTTTCTCACCACTGATCACTCTTATAGGTTATGTTACAGTTTGCTCCTTTACTGAGAGACTGACAACCAAACCAAATGCAAGACATCAATTCATTTCAATTGGAGTTCAACCGTGCCCTTTATAAGTAAATAACCACCATGTAAATTGCAAAATTAGCCATATGACTGTACCATCATTATTGAAGACACAAAGAGAAGCAGTCCCTTTGATTCAGATAACATCAGAGTGTTTTCACTGGCAATAAAAGGAAGATGAAACATTAATGCTCCTCCCACTTAAATACAGAATAAAGTTACATGATAAATAATTTCTGATTCCTTCCAAAATAACATTAGCAGTACTACTCACAGCTGTTCAAAACATGAAAGCAAGTCCTGGGAAGGAACTGGTTTTCTTTACAACGGCTGATGAGTTTATAACCCATTTCTGGATGAAATCATATTTTTAGGTCATAACCACTAGAATTGTTTCCATACCAAAAAACATAATGACTAATTAGGCACTGACCATGTGATAGTCCATAGCCCGCCGACCATAACCAGCAAACCACAAATCGCTCAGTTCCTACCCACAGAAAGAGAATGACCAAACAAACCTAACCAGCCCCGCCAGCAGTGGGATTGCTGTTAGGGTGTTCACGCATGCCAGTGATGTGTCAGGTGTAAGAAATGGGAAAGAATACAGAGACCTGTCCCTCTGTCATGTCTCCCGCAGGAAGATTCTCTGCCATGGTCTTAAGAGAGGTAAAGCTTTGGTTATAAAATAACGAAGCAAACATCTTCTATTTCTGCTCACTGTGACTGGTGACTCTGCAGAACTGGAATGTAGGTTTCCTGCATCTTTAGAACTCGAGAACTTATTTAGGAAACCCATGCAACTGAGACTGCACCACTGCTCGGACTGAACGATGGCTGCCACCTGCAGCAGCCAAACGGATGGCACAGAGCAGAACTCTTCCCTCTGCAGACTTCGCACCCTGCAGCTGTTTGACTGGAACAGACCCACGGGAAAACACTGTAACTTCACACCTTACTGTCCTCACGTAACTCTTTTATAAAATCCTAATATTAGTTAGCTTTTCTACAATTATAAACATGAAGTATTGACTGTCTGAAACCAAGGGTGGTGTAAAGCACGAGCCTGAAATCCTGCAGAGCAAAGTCTTCTCATACAGATGGACTATGAAACGGCAGCCCCACCCAAAGGCTCACAGTTGTCCGTGAGCTTTGGCTGCGATGTGCACAGAAGCACCCTGCTGCTGAGCTGTACGAGTGGCTGCTGCCCAGCACCACTGGGCTAAGATTCAAGATGCCAATGGAGGCTATCAGTGGCGATGCTGGTCGGTGTGCTGTGCAAATGGGTAAGTACCTATTGCACAGCAACTGGAGCAAAGTGGCATCATTATGATGGTACTTTAAAGACATTTGATAGCTACCAGACCCTGCAGGTTTGATTCTTCAAAGCACGTGCTGGGGTCAAGAATTATCTCCAGAAAAAATCCAAATTAAGACGGATTTCAAAAGTAATTTTACAGGTTCGTGTAGCATTACATACAGATGACCAAATTCCACCGTGAAACAGAAACCAGGGCTACATCTGTGTGTTCCGCTCCATAACCTGATGTGTGAGTACACATGGCTAGAGGACACTGCCTGATCCCTCTTAATGCAAAACCCTGCAGAGCTGCCACAGCCTCAGCCAAAAGGATATCCAACCATGGAAAACATCCGGCCAGGACATTCAGGAACTTAGGAATGCTACAGAAAACCCTGGAGCTGATCAGTAACAGCAGGAATGCATAAACATCACCTGCCAGAAGTAGTAAAGCAGAGGAAATAAGCAATAATAATTTGGGAAGGGGAGTTATGCAACAAGAGAGCAAAGTGCACCATTTTGAACAAAATGATTTAGATCGTGAAGATGAGAGACACTGCTGGCTAAGTTCAGATGAACCCAACCAAGCTAGATGAATGGGAGAAAGCACAGGCATGGAATGTGGGTCAGCAAAGGCACTAACAGCTCACAGAACCTCATTCATCCTTCATCTAATGGTAAAAGTGTAAATATCTCTGTATTTTGTGGAAGTTCAGCTAGGAGCTATACTGCACACAGCACCACAGCAGAGCCTATTAGCGAGCAAAGGAGCGCGGAATAATGCCACAAAGATGACAATGTCATTACAATACATACACGGGGACTCCCTACAGCCCTGGATTTGAGTTCATGTCTCCCTCGCAAGGGATTGGAGGAGGCGATGCCTGCAATATTAGGCCAGTTGGTCCCAGGTGTTCTTTCCCATTACACGTTCCTACCTCTGGGCAGGACAGAGGTTCAAGGGCAACTTCTGAGAATAATCAGCTAAAGAAAAGCTTTCGTATGATGAGTTATTGGAAAGTCCGGATCTATTTACTTCAAACACACAACACAATACCTTACTGAAGCCTTCCTCTACCAAATGCTTTTGGAAGTGTGGATTTACAGTCTATTATTCAAGGTAGAAAAATAGGATCACTTCCAATTATTATTTGACGATTTCTATTGTTGCATTTCTGGGTTTGTTTCATCAGTGATGATGTTGCAATGTTTTTCCTAAGTTTGTTGTTCCTAATAACAGCACAGTCACACGAATCACCATTTTCATTCACTTTTCATTGCTGGACTCCTCACTTATATCTCTCAGTGGCCTACTACAGATTTTCCCCCAGCAATAGGGATTCCCTCAAAGCTTCCATCAAACTAAAAAACTCCGAATTAGCAGAGGTGCTAACGATCATTTTATCATCAGAAGATGATCAAGAAGAGTACTCGTGATACCTTGAGGACACATTTTGCTCACCGAGAGCTTGGCAATGTTAGCAGATGAGCATCTTGCTCCTCAGCCCGGTGCTGGCACGTTCATTCCGGGCTGCTCTGCCGCACTGGAGCGTAACGCACCGCCTTCCTCCGGTGCTGCTGCTTTTCTGCCATACAAATACATTGTGCTCCCCGCGCACCTTCCTTTACAAAAATACCTTCCTATCTTCAGATTTCATTGCATTGCTTCATGCCGGCTTCATCATTTAACGCCCGGCATAAAGGATGCGAGCGCACCGAAATAAACACATATGCATCACCTCATAAAACGCGCTGCAAAACAACACCCACGGCTCCAAACAGACTCAATCCGAGCGGACGGGGCT